>JAPXFQ010002865.1:5000-239143 GCA_028564705.1 Apricaphanius iberus
CATTGGAAAAAGACGTCATCTGCCGGGACAGTCTGCACCTTCAGTGGATTGAGATTGGACGTAGAAAGATGACTGTAAAACACGTTGTTTCAACTTGTCTTTGCACAGTGGGAAATGCTGAATGGTTTTTTTTTTGTGCACTCTGCATGATGTCATGGATTCTTTGTGCCCCAGTACAGTATTAGTTCTAGTGACGCCCCTGTTGGGCGCTTCAGAACCCTTGCCCTGATATTTAGATATGCTAGACTTCAATAGTGTGCAAACAGGAATATATATTATTTTTTGGGGAGGAAAGCACCACAAAAAACAACAACACTTTCTCTCCAGGAATGAAAAGGCCAGGTGCTCAAGCCCCCTATGATGTCTATGTGTGCACGTGCCAGGCAGTAGCGGTCGATGCGGGGTCTATTCTTTATATATGTCTATGTATGACCAAACAGCAGAATGCTCCTAGCTAGCACAGTCTGCCTAAAAGCTGATATAGAATCCCCTCTACCCTTTTTAAGAGGCTCTTTTAGAATGTGGGAGTTTGGAACGATGCGCGTTCCCGAGGATCAGGGGACACGCACGCAGACTAACGTAACACCAGCACCACCACTTTATCTAGCACCAGGAGCTAGTTTTAGCTTCGCTGCCTAATCTCCGCTAAAATCTCTCCCCAAATGGTGGATTTAAAGCCGTAATCTCCATCCTGCGTCAACAGTAAACCGTCAGCATCGTTGCTGTTTCCTACCTATCCGGTGTAAGATGATCTGGGGTGTCCGGGTGAAATCCAGCGGCCTGTTCTGATCATCCATCTCTTCCTCGGACTTGAAGATTTCTTTACAATCCGTGAATGTTTCTTCAGCAGGAGTTAACTGCTCGTTGATCAACTCTCGTTGAAGCTGGACTGAAGACATTCTGACTGCAAACACTCACTAATTTAGCCCCCAGATGAGCAGAATCTCTAGAATGACTTCACGTGGAGAAAAACAGCTAGCATCACGTTTAGCTTCTTCTTCTTCTTCTTCTTCTTCTTCTTCTTCTTCTTCTTCTTCTTTTTCTTCTTCTTGGGGTTTATTGGGGTTGAAAAACAACGAATCAGGTCATTACCGCCACCAGCTGGTGGAGAGGGGGAACTGCAACGTCAATTAAACATAAGACCCTGACATACAAATGCATCTATTAGATAATGAATCATTATATATATGAGTTATTTTTTAGTAAAATAATTATATCTAGTTTAACTTTAATTCTGTTTAGGATTTCAATCAGCCGTATTCTTTCTTCCTCATATTCTGACACTTTAATATTATATGTTTTTCTGTCTCATCATCTCTACAGTACTCATAATTGCTATTATAATGTTTCCATAAAACTATTGTTCTCATATCTATTATGCATTAAAGTATTTTGGGGTGCAACATTTTTAATCATATTTATTAGTTGTTTTTCCTACTCAGTAATGGATATAATAAAAATATAGTGAAGTACGACACTCAAAACTATCTAACTTTAATCCTGATCAGGATTTCAGTCAGTTATCTTGTCCTACAGTTTCTGGTTGATAAAACTAAAGATATTTTGACAAAATATAGTTAAATCTTTGCTTCCAAGTCTAAAGGATAATAATTTAAAAGTTCATATCATGCTGAGGACCCTTAATGGAACAAACTTACCTGAAACATAACCTGGTCCAGAGCAAGTTATGTTCAGAGATTAAGTTGCTATGGTTACTAACATACCTTGAAAGATACCTCCGTTTTTGGAACCGAAATTTGAGGTTATCCACAAACTTACCTTCAAACTTATCCGGTTATGTCACATAATCTGCTGTATGGAAAGGACCCCAGGTGTGCTTTCTGAATAGTCGCCTTGTAAATTTATGAATGATGAACTGGAATTCTTAATTATATTAATGATTCTGTGTCTTCGTTTAGTAGACGGATGATAATCTATAATTTTTGTACTGTTTATACTGAAAGTTCATCATTTATCTTTTTCCCTACTTTGATTATAACAAATCCATTTATCTCATTGGCTGTCTGGAAGAGTATGTAGTTCTTCTTTTTCTTGTTACACATAACGTCGTATTGCTGCCATCTTCTGGATAAATTTAGTATTTCATATTTAGATTTTACTACAGGTATTTCTCAATAATTAGTATTTGATCAAAATGTATGTATTGGTTAATGATTGAAAATATGAAAGCTGCTGTATAAGTACGTACAGTACTTTTTAAATCAGAATTCTACAGAATTGTCCTCATAAAATAGATAGAAAATAAATAAAGAGGATGAACATGACAACTGTCTTAATACGTGAATGCACAACTTGTACAGCCGAACTCTATGGTGGAATATTTGTGCCACCAACCTGAGCTGCAGTGAGACTGATCTGAGAGCACATATCTATGTGAATGAACAATAACGTCTGCTCTGTTGTTGTGTGCGGTTCTGTTTCTGCTAATTTATTTTCATGTGTTGTTGATGTAAGTCTTCTCTATTTATTGTCAACTAATCAAAGTTTGTGTCTCTTAATACTTATGTCATTTTGTATCTAACTGAACCAAAATAAAATAGAGTTTTCATATTTTAAGTCAGTTCAAATACATAAATAAATTTAAAAAACTAATTATGGGGAGCCTAAGGGCGCTTTCACATGGTACGGGAGTCCGTACTCGGGTACGGTATTTGGTCAAAATCCACTTATTTCGTACCATGTGAACACAGACTGTACCGTGCCAGGATACGGCCAGAGAGACCTGGCTTGGAGGTAGTATCCGAGTCCAGGTACGGGCGGCCACGTACCATGTGAACACTACCCGTACTCTGGCCGTACTCAAGACAATAGACACGCTCTACACGGAGGTGACGACACCTCTTACAGGAAGTTACGGAATCGCTACGCGACCATATAGAGACCAAAACAAGCTGTTCAAGCATCTCACAGCAACAAAGTTTGACGATGACTTCAGCAAAAGGATCCATCTGGACTGATGAAGAGGTGGCAGTGTTACTGGACACGTGGGCGGAGGACAACGTTCAGAAACAATTAAACAGCACTCACAGAAATGCGGAGGTTTTCTCCAAAATCAGCCGCCAGTTAAATGAGCGAGGGTTCCACCGCAACTCAGAACAGTGTCGCGACAAAGTGAAGAAAGTGAGGCTGCAGTACCTCAAAGTTCGTGACAGGCTGGGAAGATCGGGAAGCTCTGCGGACGAAAGGGAGAAGTACCCATGGTACGACATTGTCGACAGGACAATCGGCATGAAGCCATCCACACAGCCGGTTGTTTTGGAGTCCGACTCCTCCACGTCGACGTCCTCCTCGGCTACAGAGTTGGAAGGCAACCCGGTGGACAACGTACCTCCAAGTGGTGTGGAAAACGTGCCTCTAAATGGTAAGTCAATGATAAAATGCTAGATTATATTTACACATTAAAAGGTAGACCCCTGTGTTGAGTAGTCTTTTTCGCTGTGATAAGTTTTAAATGAACTTTCACAGACGAAGCGAGACATGGTGATCTATTACGGTGGCAAATGAATGTAGGCCTGAGTACCCGCTTCTATCATATAAACTCAACAGAAAAAGTTTGTTACACAATTTACAATGCTTACACGTCTCTGTGGTGCTTTAACTGAGGGATTATTCAACTTTGTTTGAATAACCAAATGCTGGTTTTCCCCTATTACAGTAAGTCGTATGTGGCTTAGCTATACACCCCATGTCTAGCAGGATGAAATATATATAAATAAAAATTGTGTCATGTTGCTTGTTCCTCTATTAATTTCTGTTTGCTATTTTTCTTTCAGACAGTGTGGCAGAGGTGAGCTACATGTCCCCAGCAAGCAGCAGAACCCCTAGCCGCAAAAGGAAAAGTAGGACAGACCTCACAGAGCTTATGTGCTCCTTCATTGAGACACAACAGCAGCAGTACAGACACTTTCTGGAACTGGAGGAGCAGAGGGAACAGCGTGACAGGGAGCACATGGAGAGCATGCTGCAGGAGCGGAGACGGGACCAGCAGGAGCACTTCAGGCTCCTAGAGAAGATGATGGACAAAATGTACAGCACTCCAGATGTTGCATCCCCTCCTCCGCACCATTCATACATGGGATCCCCTCCTCCGCACCTGCGATCCTCTACTCCACACCCATCATACCTGCAATCCCCTCCTCTGCACCCATCATACCCAAGATCACCATCTGCAGCGCCAGATATCCACCCAAGCACCTCTGCAAATGGCCATTACTACAATCTGTAGTCCAGCAATAGTTTTGCAATCCATTGACTAGACTTTTTCCCTCATTTGTCTTTCAAGTCATTTGAGAAACGGACAATTTTTTACTTTTTTGTGTGAAGCCTAGTTTTGAAATTAGTTACGCTTGTGTGTGCATGTTGTTTTAACTTATTTACATTAAAGTATTTCTTAAGTCACAACAGTTTTTTCATTGGTCGATGTTACACTATTTACTGTAACAGAATTTTTTTAGAGTAAAATCATAATGGGCATGAGTGATTGAAGTCGAAAGACGATGAATTCTGCCAGAAAATACTCATTACAAACAGCAGCTTATTTTCATTGTAAAAAAGCAAACAAGTAGTAACTACTCACTCTTAACTTTAGACCAACGGCTTGTAATAACAAATGTAAGTTCAATGTTACTCTAGGAGGTGTGCCAACATCAATGAGGGATAGCAGGCTTCAGGGGCTAAATTTACACACCATTGGGATTTACTTTTTACTTTGGCGTGTGAAGCCCAATTTTCCCTTTTTCTTAACTAATTTTTTTTATTCATTTGCTCAATGAAACAGAATTATTGAGAGTGGAAAAAGTCTAATTTACACACTGCGAGTTAGCAAGGAAGGCTCGGGTAAAAGGTGTGAACAATTTCTGTCCCAACTCATGTTGACAATTGGCATTAACCTTTTACTTTTTATGAAGCCTAATTTTCCCTTTTAAATTTGTTTTTACCGAATTACTAACATGAACATTTTCAGAAATCACAACATTCCACATCAGACTTAAAGTGAAACATTTAAAATTGTACATACCGCTTGTTAACAAGGAAGGCACGGGTAGAAAGGGAAACATTAAAGGGTTTATTCACAAAAGGGTTTCACACATTTACACAGTCAAACGACTCACTCACAAAACATTAAGGCAATGCAAAAAAGGCACACAGGGCATCTCTGGTGGCAGTAGCAACTGTAGGTTCATTCCCAAAGGTCCAATCAGTGTTGATAGCACCACCACCAATATCATCATCATACTCCTCTTTGTTCACCTCACAGAAGTTGTGCAAAACGCAGCAGGCGGTGACTTTGATGTTGATGTTGTCCACACTACCATCATAGCGCTTCAATAAGCACCTCCATCTTCCTTTGAGGCGCCCAAAAGCCCTTTCCACAGTCATGCGTGCTCGACTGAGCCGATGGTTAAAGTTCTTTTGTTGGAGTGTTGCATAGGCTTCTGCATATGGTTTCATCAACCATGAAAGAAGTGGGTAAGCACCATCCCCCAACATCACCACAGGCACATCCACGGCCATTATGTGCTCTACAATGTTGGGAAAAAGCGTGCCAGTCTGGCCCCTGCTAACACAGTGGAGTTGCCAAACACTCGTGCATCATGGACCCTACCTGGCCAGCCCACATTTATGTCCCAGAATCTGAGACGGTGGTCCACCACAACTTGTAGTATGACAGAATAGAAACCTTTACGGTTATAATAATCTGCTGGGAAGTCAGATGGAGCTAAAATGCCAATGTGGGTGCCATCAATTGCACCCCCACACTGGGGGAAACCATACAGATCACGGTACCCTTGAATTATTACTTTAAACTCTTCTTCTGATGGAATTCTAATATACTGCTGTAACATAACTTGTACTATCACTTTGGTCACCTGCTTTACAACGTTACAGACTGTTGAAATCCCAACACCAAATAAATGTGACATAGTCCTGTACTCAACATTTGTTGCCAATCTCCATAAGCAGATCCCCACACGGTGTTCGACAGTTAACGGGGCTCTTACTACAAAATCAAAATGTAGATGTGGGCGAAGTATATGGCAGACGTTCATGAATGTAGTCCTTTTCATCCGGAAATTTGCGCGCCATTCCGCATCTCCCCACGCCACAAGGATATGTTGCCACCAAACACCAGACCTCTCGTGAACCCAGACACGCCTGAAGGACAAAGGAAAGAAATAAATAACACCAATTATTAACTGAACACGTCAAGTAAACACTACGAAAGCTGTTACCGAATAACCTCTTATAAACAAATGATTATCACTGGTTACAAAAAGCGATTGGTTCACGACACCCACCCTGTAGATGGCTTCAGGTAGCAGTTCCACAGTAGAAATAGGAAAGCTGTCCACTGTTGCTCTTGCATTGCGCGAAATCGCCGCATCCTTGCTCTACGGGTTCGAATCCGTGACCAGGTAACTTCCTGGATGAGCAAAGCATTGGCTTTTCTATCTTGATTTAAATGGGTCATCATGTTGAAAAACAACGCTCTTCTTTCCGACATTGTTTCCAGCGTATTCTTCCAATGTGTTGACATTCTAGACCGTCGCTCATTTTATGACCTCAATTTTTCTCGCGTTCTTGTTTGCTGGCTAGCTACAGAATGAGTTATAATGCCACCTAATGTTTCGGTGTAGTCCTTACACTGGATTGCAATACGGGTCAAGACGTGCCATGTGAACAGAAAAAATTAGCATTTTCTCTGGCCGTTTTCTGGTACGGCCACACATGTGAAAACGGCCTAAGTCTCCTCCCCTTCCGGTCGGCCCATGGGTCCCCAGGCTGAAAAAAAAATGAATGGAAGTCAATGGAGCGATAAAAGTTATTTTCTGGTCCGCTTTGTCTTTAATCCTGAATCCCACATATGTTGTACTTCGATTTAAATGAGAACTAAAGATGTATATTTCAATTATGTTTGTCCATTGACCTGGAATTTGATTGTTAAAATTTGCTTTTAAAATGCCTACAAATCAGAAGTCAGAAGTCGCATATATGACGTCATTTGGCTAACAGGAGCTAGCCCTAGCTGTAGCACGCAAAACACTCACCTAGAGCTTGTAGAGCTTCTCCTCCATGCTGGCTCTGACTCCACCGACTGCTTTATCCCCGACATAGCTGCTACTTTCCACATGGTCAGATTTATAGAGGTTTTCTCCGTGTTTAATGCGCCTTTCTTCGTCCTGGAGGATAAGACCCTCGCTCTCATTCTTCTTCTGCAGCTTCAGTCTGCTAAACGTTTTTACACGGTCGAAAATCAGCGTTTTCTCTGGATAAAAATTAGGTTTTAAAATTCACTGACATCATATGTTTGATCAACGGCGCATTTCAAACTGGATCAGAAAATAACTTTTATTGCTCCATTGACTCTCATTCAATTTTTTTGGCAGTACGGACCCCATGGACCGGAAGTAGAAGGGCGTGACTCAGGCTCCCCATTGAGAAATACCTGTAGAATCTAAACATGAAATAATGAATTCATCCAGAAGATGCCAGCAATACGACCATTCAGGAAGCACAGCAGAGCAGACATCTAAATAGAAAGTCCAAAAACACAATACAGAGTAGATATGATGGGCCTAATGATGAACTATGTATGAGTAACAGGATATTATAGCGTCAAGAGAAATGAAAAGGCTGAAAAGGCTGTAATGGGAAACTTATTTCAAGATTAGTTCTCTTCAGTGATTTGTAGGAGCAGCAGAGGAACATTCCGGAATTTTGCAGAGTCATGAATATTTGTCTTAAATGTCATGAATATTTTCCATTCTACTCTGATGTAGTTGAATGTCGCAGCTGTTTATCAGTATTTTGGCTACAGGGACTGTGAGTAAAGAAAACAAATGAGAGCTTAAAGAGGAGGCTTACAGAGAGGAAGCACACTTCTGTCTAGATCAGGGAGAGCAATTTACCCGAGAGATGGGGTTCTGTTTAGATCCTAATAAATATATTTAAAACTCCAATGGAGACTGATTCAGCAATATCCTTATCTACATCGAAATGGCAACTTGCCATAACAAAGGAGATCACTGAAACACATTAGTGAAATAAATTATCAGTTTCAGTAAAACAGGAGATGGTAAAACCAACGTGAGAAAGATAGAAAAGAATGATGGTTTAGTAAAATTCTATGGGAAACTGTTGAAATAAGGAGGTACAAAAATAATTTTTCCAAAATCCAATTACTTAATTTGGAGACGGCGCTACATTTTTGGTCCTTAAGAATCCATTTCATGACAGAAATCCTGCGTTGCCTACAGGTTTAATAATCAAATATTTGGTGTACAAAAAAGCCAAGCTGAGAGCAGAAATGTTGAATTGATGAAAAAAATGTTTATTCTTCAGCTGTCGGATGATAGGAGAGCCACGCATCACAAATACCAAAGTCAATCCTATACTGTTTTAGTTTATCAACTATTCAAGGTCTACTAAGCCTCAAATGTGGGTTGAGTACTAACTTAATGTACCCTCCTAAATGGGACAGTATGTCAATAATTTGAGAGTAAAGTAAAAAAAAAAAATGTGCAAAACAGGAAGGATCATAAATACTGACCCGGATCTACTATATAGGCAACCTGGGCACGTGCCCAGGGTCCCTCGGACATAGAGGGGCCCTCTGCCGGCAGAATTATTTTTTGCCGCAACATTAAAAAAAAATCACACACGTGTTTAGTCTAAATTTTATTAATTGTCCGATCAGAATAAAATAATTTTGATGTTTTTTTTTACAAAAAATTGAATCTTGCGTTTTTGTCTCTTATATGTCACTTTGTTGATTTGACAGGTAATGATTGGCAGCAAGCGGCAATGCACTGTACAGATTGGCTAATGATGGTGGGGATGCAAAGTGATAGCAGGGTTATTATCGTTAACGAAAACAAACGAAATAATGAAAACTAGAAGTAAAAAAAAAACATGATGTTAACAGAAATAAAATTAAAATGAGAATTTGAAAGAAAACGAAAAGAAAGGAACTGAATTTATTGAGAAAATGTGCTTAGTTTTTGTTTCATAATGTGTCTCATAAAATCTAGAATATTTATTTCTATAGTGAAATAAGATTTTCATCCTTTGTTTAAACTTTGGTACACTTGTTTGTATGCACTGTGATGTTTATGCTTTTAATTTCTATCTCATCCTTTTTATCCTTATAATTTGTCTTTATTTTTCGTTTTGGTGTTTGTTCAAGTAATGGACAAAAATTGTGTCTAGAAATAACGTGTATAATAATAATAATAATAATAATAGTAATAATATGTCGCTCTCTGCCAATGCGATCACGTCTTGTGCCTTTTTGGTTCACAAATCGCTTAGACAAAACAACAAAACGGGAAAGTTGGATACAATCCCATCGACTCGCTCCCTTTCAAGACAAATAAAATACGTCTTTGGATTACAAGCTATCGGAAGAAGCGATTAAAAACAATAATCAACCACGCAACAGTCTGCAGAAAGAACTTCATAACAGGTGAACATTGCTAACCAACACTGACACTGTAAACAACAGCAATGGGAGCTGGTGCTACACCGGAGTTGTGTAGCTGGTGTAGGTTGTGCGTGTTTCCGCTTTGTTGATGGACAAATAATCCCTCTGTAGTTTCTGGTTGTTGGTGTTTTTTACTGGCTGTGCTGCATTATCCCAACATGTCAGATACGTCTATACGTGCTGCAATCCGCCTGGCGTTATATAAACAAAGGTTGGTTAAAAGCGCCACAGTCCAATTTGGAATATATGCAAAAATACTTGTGGGTAAATATCAAATTCATTGAGTAAGTGGAGGAATTGCAAATCGCCCTTCCATAGACTCCATTAAGTAGTGTAAAAACCTGGAAAAGTGCTAGAATCATCTCACACCAGATCAATGATCTATTGTTTTATATCTTTTATATGACTTAATTATTGCTGTTATTGTGTTCACAGAACTTTGAACATTACTCTGCCATATACCTTTTATACTTGCCTGATTTGTATGGTTGGTAATCTGGCCCATGTCAATACATAAAAAAAACATAATTAATTTCTGATATTTTGTCATACATTTCCGTTTTTTTGTTTGTTTTTTTACTCTTGCCCTGGTACACAACTTTTATAACAAAAAGACTAAATCTGAAACTAATAAAAACTAGACTAAAACTAAGCATTTCCAAAAAACTAACACTAAACTACACAACAAATGGTAAAAACTAATCAAAACCAAAATAGAATTTATAGTCTCAAGTGAAAACTAAAACGAGTGAAAATTCGAAAACTATTTTAAACCCTGTCAATTAGTAGCGTTTTCAAGAAGCTAGAAATGAGGAGGAAGATTTCGAGCTAGCCAGCAGCAACATTAGCATGGAAGCATCGCCTTCTACCAGTGATGCCCAGCCTGAGCTAACAGCAGCAACTAACCTTACCGAAGAAAATGAAACAGCCATATATGAAGAGCTTACAACACAAGGTAATGCCTCAATCTCTGAAGACCCTGGATATATGAGGATCACTTACAAAAAGCACCTGCAACAGGATTTTATTGAATGGAATCTCAACCTTTCAAAATCGGGCGGCTAATTGCTATTTCATGTGATTAATTTGATATTGATTCAAAATTAAATGAGCCACAAAACAGCACACACCTACAAACTACAAATGCCATTTATATAAATGTAATTGAAGAATGAAACCTTTTTTTTACATTAAATGTATAAAAAATGTATATCTCTCACCATTGAAAACGTTTCAATCATCTTTCAATCAATCCCCTTTAAAGTTCTAATAATCTCTCAAAGTTTTTGAAAGATGTTAAAATACACAGATAGGTGACATCAGACACATTTAATCTCTAGTTTTCTGTTTAAAACCAAAGTGCTAAATGAAGATTTCATTAAAATTAGTTTGTTTTGTCTTGGGGGCTAACAAGGATATTAGAGGGCTGCACACTTCTATCAAACATTTAGTAGGAGTTATAAACTTATATTATGCTTCAAAAGCAACTTTTGTACTTGGCAAAATGAGCTGCATCAATTTCTGTGGGTATTTGACAGGACTCGACCATCACCAAGAGACGCCACAGATTATTGATAGAATTTTCTTATTATAGACAGAGGAGGAGACAGGAACACTAAAATCAAGTATTAGTGTGTTTGTGATTAGATTATAAATCTATCTTGGCCTGGAGTAAAATGCTCCAGCATCAGAAAACATCCACATGCCGTTTCACTACTGAAACAAGGTAACATAACTTAAAGCCTGTATAAATGGATGTTCGCTAATTTTATGTCATGATGTTGTTTCACTAGATAGGATCTTTAGCTTTGATACTTTTAAGTTGTAAACTTTATTCATGCTCCATCGCAAGAGAGCCTTGTCCGCACGTAGCCGGGTATCTCACAAATCTGAGATATTTTTCTACGGTTTGGCCTGTCATCCACACGTAAACGAAGATTTTCGGCACAAAAAACAAATCTTTAAAAAAATGCTGGCCAAAGTGGAGAACTGCGTTTTCTCTTTTTTCAGAATCTGCATGTGGGACGGATGAAAATAGAGTTTTAAACAGACGTAATGTCCCTATCTGTGACAAAAAATGTACCAACATCACATTTACAGCATCAAAAATCAACAGACTTAATGCTGCGCTGCGACCAAAGTAAGAAAACAAATACTTTCTCACTCTCTCCTGACAGAGACTCCTATGAGTTTTTTTAAATGACTAATAAATGATTATTCCTAATGCTCAGTGGTGCTGAGCAGGGCCGTATCCAGGAGGTAAATAAAGATGGTCTAAAAGGGGTCCAGGGGGGGTCTGGCACTGTAGCACCAAAATAAAAGCAGAGATGTTCTCCTAGTGTGGATCCAGTCTGAGCTGGTCATATTTTAGAGTTTTCAACTGTTAAAATAACCTCCTTGACTCTTTTGGCCTCAGCCAACTCATTTCTCATCTCTGTTCTCGCTTTCCGAAATATTTTGTGTCTAAGTTTCTTAGCATTAGGTCCAAGATTTCAGTTCTCCTTCGGTGCTGTGTGCCGTGTTGGCCCCTCCCATTGTATTTGATCATTTTCAACCTGTGTCCCTATCCTCTCTCACTGAGCTTATTGCTAAGATGAAGCCTGCTGGTTCCCCAGCTGATCCTCTTACTCCACGGTTTTTAAAGGAGGTATTTTCTATCAATGGGAAACCGGTTCTTGCAATTATAAATTCCAGTCTCAGTAGTGGTGTGGTTCCCCAATCGTTAAAACACGCCACAGTACAACCTATCTTGAAAAAACACAAACAGACCCAAATGTGCTTGGCAATTACCGCCTTTTGACCTTCTACCAGTGGGTTTTCGTTCCAAGGACTCTACAGAGTAGGCTCATCTTGAGGTTTTTAATGATATTTTCTTAGCCACTTATTCCGGGTCCCATGTTCTTTTGCTGTTGCTGGACCTATCTGCAGCATTCAATACTGTGGACCATGGGATCCTCCTGGATCGTCTGAACCAAATGGTCGGAATTCAGGGTTTGGCCTTCGACTGGTTCCGATCGTATGTCTCTGACAGATATTTCAGTGTTAACGTAGATGGCCATAGTTCGGAGTTGACCTCCTTGCCTTGTGGTGTTCCCCAAGGTTCAATTCTAGGCCCCTTACTATTTAATTTATACATTTTACCGCAAGCAGAAATTTTTAGAAAGCATGGGGTCGGTTATCATCTGTATGCCGACGACTTTCAGCTCTATTTTTCTTTAAAATCTGGTGCCTCGGTGCAGCCTGTGTTGGACTTATCTAATCTATTTAAACCATCAACTACTAATCTTGGGGTTATAGTGGATTCAAAACTTTCCATGGATAAATATATCAACCAACTCGTGAAATCCTGTTTTTTTCAGTTACGTCACCTGAGACCTTTAAGGACTATTTTGTGTGTGTTGTGTGTCCCGCCTGGTCGTTTCAAGTCTCGGGGCAAACTGGCCTTTTCTGTCTGTGCCCCAAAACTATGATTCTTAACTTCAAGTGAATCTATGTCATTTGAGCGCTCAGTGTTGGAGTTTCTGTGCTGTGTTTGTGTTTCTATTTACAGGTAAACTGTGAGCTTTTTGTACAGTTGTGTTGAAATAGTTATTGTTTAGTAGACAAGCAGTGTTTGGGTTGATTGCACTCGACCGTGGGTTTTAACAGTGTCACAGCGTTTCTCCTGAGTGGCAGGTGTATGCCAAGAGTCGTTTTCTGTCCTCTTTTTACTCAACCTATTCAAGTTTCTTTGTAGCAGAAGGCTAGTCAGGTAGATAAGCGCCACGTGGTTTCTTTGTCCGAAGAAACCAAGAGGTTTCTTGCTCAGATCCTACAAGAAGTCAAAAAACACCCTATTGTGTTTGCCTGCCTGTAGACGTACCTCGCATCTACGCATGTGTCCGTGATCCAACGTACGTACGTAGGAAGCGCCCCGTGACGTGCCTAAGCGCCGTCATCGCTGGTCGCCATCTTGCGCAGGTATACAGTTAGCTTTGACATTACCAAAAACAGAACTGTTTTATGTAAATAGCTGCCTTGTTTAGTTTGTGTGATTTAGAATTAATTGGTAGATTAAATTACCATCTGGGTTTAATAAAAACAATATTAATCTAAGATTCCTAACATAACCAGATAGACCATAACAATTATCAAGTAATTTTTTTAGTTGATAATTACCCAACAACATACTTTTTTTTCCCAAGTTCTAGTGGTTATATATGTTAATTTAATTTTTAAGGAGGCTCCAGTAGTCACAATATAAAACAGACAGGAAATTTATTTGCTCAGAATGTTACAGCTCTCTGACCCATAAATAACCAAATAGGCAAGGCAAGGCAATTTTATTTATATAGCACACTTTCAACACAAGGCAATTCAAGGTGCTTTGCATAATTCTGCGATAATGAAACCAAATACATGATTACAGAAGCATGATTAGAGAAAAACAGAAACGTATAGGTTTAACAGATAAACACAATCAATAAATGAGAATATAGATTAAAAACAGATAAAACACAATCAGTTGAAAAGGAAATAAAAAATAAGACTAGAAATTAAACCACGAGAATCAAAGTGATCAAAAACCACAATTTAGGGCTCAAAGGCAACTCTGAATAGCAAAGTTTTAATCTTTGATTTAAAAGACCCTAATGATTCAGTACTTTTGCATTCTTCTTGACCTTGTTCCAGATATGGAGATTTGTGGAGGACAGAAGCTGAAAGCTGCCTATCCCTGTTTAGTTCTGGTTCTAGGAATGTTTAGTAAGCTAGAGTTGGAGGACATGAGTGGCCTATTGGGTTGGTATAGTGACAGCAGATCTCCAACATACTATGGTGCTAAACTGTTCAGTGATTTATAAAGTAGTAGGAGTATTTTAAAGTCTATTCTCTGAGCTACAGGGAGCCACTGTAAGGACTTTAGAACTGGGGTGATGTGTTCTACTTTCCTAGTTCTAGTGAGAACACGAGCAGCAGCATTCTGGATCTGCTGCAGCTGTCTGATTGCTTTTTAGGTAGACCTGTGAGGACACTGTTACAGTAATCAATCAGACTAAAGATAAACGCATGGATCCCTTTTTCAAGGTCCTTCTGTGACATCAGTCATTTAATCCTAGCAATATTCTTCAAATGATAGAAGGCTGATGTTATTGCCTTTATGTGACCCTGGAGGTTCAGGTCTGAGTCCATTGTTACACCTAGATTACGGCCCTCATACTGTACCTTAGTCTTTCAACTGTTGCAAATAAAGTCCGGTCGTTATTAATGTTTTGTTAATGATTTCAGAGAAGAATGATTCCCTTGCAGTTTTCAAAGTTATATTTGATCAGCTTGTTTTTATCGATTTCATAGTGAACCTGGAGTTGAGTTTTCCTCCATTTCTTTCGGCCTGACGGCACTCCCCTTTTTCACTATGTACTGGAGGATTGTTGGTCCATGGAGACTTGTTTCTACCGGAGACTACTTTTACTTTAATTGGAGCAATGGTATCAATGATGTCTGAGACTTTAGAGTAAAAGTTATCTGCCAGCTTGTTAACAGAGTGTTTGTTGGTAGTGGGGGTGGGGTTGGAGGGTGTTGGGGGGTGAGGTAGAGCAGTAAATTTGTTTAAAGATTTCAGCAAAGCTGTCATAAAGGGAGCGTTTTTTTACTATGGTCTCATTTTCTCACCAAGTTCATCAAAATGACTGATCCACCGCTGACACTTCACATTTTTCAAGCAAACCCGTCAATCATTATTGTTATTTGCAGTGGGACCCTAAACTTTACTACTTCTTACTAGCTTATTAGCAGTCTGTTTTCTACTGTGCTTTCCACTGCATCTACTGCTACTTCCACAGATTTTTACATTGATGCTATCTCTGGCAAGATTATAGATGTTTTGACCAACCATGCTACTAGGGATGCACCAATACCGGTATCTGGTATCGGCCTCGATAACACATTTTCTATCGTACTCGTACTCATTAAAAGTAACCCGATACCGAAGACCGATACGATGGTCTGAGAAATGTCTATGTTTGAGCGCCGTGTAAGGGGTTAATCACAGGCGCTGAGTGCCAGCCCCCAGGCCACAGCTGCAACTCAGAAAGGGGAGATGGCGAGGCGAAACATGTCAGCCGTGTGGAACTATGTCAAAATGAAGACTACAAATCAAAGGCGGACTGCAAATTGTGCTCAGACAAATTGTCCAGAGGAGGCTCAAAAGGTAGCGCATTTAACACAATTTAATCAAGCAACACGACGAGTACAAATAGTTTATCCATGCTTCTAAATCAACACGACATACGCTGCAGCAAACTCTTGTAAGACGAAAGAAAATGTACAGAAATAATCCATGTGCTGTGAAAATAACACAGGCAATTATCGAGTACATTGCATTGAGTGACCAGCCACTCTCGGAGGTAGAAAATGATGGGATTGCTGCGTCCGCTCCATGTTCTGGAGCCCAGATATGATGTCCCAAGCCACCGCAACATGACTGACAGGGAGCTGCCTAAATTACACGACTACGTGAAAAAACATATCCACAGACTACTTCAAGCTTTTTCTGCGTTTAGTTTCAGTACTCCGTATCGGTGAGTAGTGAAATGCAAGTACTCGTTTCCCAAAAAAGTGGAATCGGTGCATCCCTACCTGCTACCCCATCACATACCTTTCTCCCACCCGGACACCGAGACGTGCTGCATCGGACCCCCGTATGTCTTGGTAAACAGAACCGGCGTTTGCTGCACGCTGCCCATGTATCACTTTTTTTTCTGTGGATATCTGAACATCTCGATCAGAGGGTGAATATTCCTCTTCAGAATCTGAATCGGCAATTACTTCTAATTATTATCTTCTAAAGCTCGCTCTCACTATGCTACGACTATGCAGTCTCCTTGAGTATGACGCTGCTCACCAAACCTGATTTACTACGGAAGTTTCCCTGGTAACACAGCCTAAATAATGGCTTGGTTTTAAGTGTCGGCCATCTCCTGATATAAAGTAGTGATTAAATTAGTGGTCATATCTGCACCTGTGGCTCGTTAAAGTCCGCAATGTTTTTCGTGTGACAATATTGCGACTTTCGCGCCTAAAGAGTTAGTCTTTATGAATCTTCTCATGAGAAACTAAGTTACTTCTGGATGTAAAACTTTTTCCACACATTGTACAAGAGAAATACTTTTCACCTGTGTGAATTCTCATGTGTTTAGTCAAATTTCCTTTCTGACTAAAACTTTTTCCACACATTGTACAAGAGAAAGGCTTTTCACCTGTGTGAATTCTCATGTGTTTAGTCAAACTTCCATTCTCACTAAAACTTTTGCCACAAATTGTACAAGAGAAAGGCTTTTCACCTGTGTGAATTCTCTTGTGTTTAGTGAAAGTTCCTTTATCAGTAAATCTTTTACCACAAGTTGTACAAGAGAAAGGCTTCTCACCTGTGTGAATTCTCATGTGTGTAGTCAAACTTCGTTTCTCACTAAAACTTTTGCCACAAATTGTACAAGAGAAAGGCTTCTCACCTGTGTGAATTCTCATGTGTGTAGTCAAACTTTCTTTCTCACTAAAACTTTTGCCACAAATTGTACAAGAGAAAGGCTTCTCACCTGTGTGACCTCTCATGTGACTGGTTAAATGTGGTTTCTGAATAAAACTTTTGCCACAAAATGTACAAGAGAAAGGCTTTTCATCTGTGTGAATTCTCATATGACTAGTCAACTGCCCTTTCACGCTAAAACCTTTGCCACATATTGTACAAGAGAAAGGCTTCTCACCAGTGTGCATTCTAATGTGACTGGTCAACTGTGCTTTCACGCTAAAACCTTTGCCACATAGTGTACAAGAGAAAGGCTTCTCACCTGTGTGAATTCTCATGTGACTGGTCAACTGTCCTTTCACGGTAAAATCTTTGCCACATATTGTACAAGAGAAAGGCTTCTCACCTGTGTGAACTCTCATGTGTATAGTCAAACTTCGTTTCTCACTAAAACGTTTGCCACAAGTTGTACAAGAGAAAGGCTTCTCACCTGTATGAGTTCTCATGTGTGTAGTCAAACTTTCTTTCTCACTAAAACTTTTGCCACAAATTATACAAGAGAAAGGCTTCTCACCTGTGTGAATTCTCATGTGACTAGTCAACTGTCCTTTCACACTAAAACCTTTGCCACATATTGAACAAGAGTGAGGTTTTTCACCTGTGTGAATTCTGATGTGACTCGTCAAAGTTCCTTTTTCACTAAAACTTTTGCCACACAGTGAACAAGAGAAGGGCTTCTCGCCTGTGTGAACTTTCATGTGTTTTGTTAAATGTTCTTTCCGAATGAAATGTTTGCCACAAATTGTACAAGAGAAAGGTTTCTCATCTGTGTGAATTGTCAAGTGACTAGTCAAATGTCCTTTCACACTGAAACTTTTGCCACACATTGCACAAGAGAAAGGCTTCTCACCTGTGTGAATTCTGATGTGACTAGTCAAATTTCCTTTCTGACTAAATTTTTTGCCACAAATTGTACAAGTGAAAGGCTTCTCACCTGTGTGAGTTCTGATATGAGCTGTTAAACTCGTTCTATTCTTAAACCTTTTTCCACATGTCGTACATGGAAGACGCCTCTCATCTGTGTGACTTTTCAAGTGTTGAGCCAACTGACTTTTCTTACTGAAAAAATCCCCACAAATTCTACAAAGATACAAATAGTTTTCTGTGTCACTTTTCTTCCTTTTGGGTTCTGATTTGTTTTTCTTGAAGGTTTTCTGTTGTTTCCTATTTTGTTTCGGCTCTTTATCTCGCTTTGATCCAGAGTGTTTTTGATCCTGGTTCTCAGGTTCACTGGAGTCCTGAGAGAAGACTTGGTGATGCTCTTCTTTCACCTTCAGTGGTTCTGGTTCCTTCTGGTCCAAACTGGAATTGCTCTCCATTTTACAGAGCTGCTGGTCAGAGAAAACCACCTCTTTCCAAACATGATCCAGCAGATGGTCTAAAAATACGAAAAAGAGAAGATTTTGATTGCAGGTTCATGAAATCCATTTTGCTCAATCACTTAATGCATATAAAGATACTATGTAAACTATTTAGTCCTAAAATTAGCTAAATCTGAAAATGAGATTCAAATATTAAAACAAAATTTCTGCCCTACAGTCTGAAGGAAAATCTCCATCATGTAATCTTATGTCATCTGAAATCTCTACAAATAAAAAGTATTTTCTATGATAATAATATTTAAGTTGAGCTAGGGATTGCTGAAAAAGATGAAGACTACTGGGAATCTATACTCTGGAGTAGTATATATAAATATTCTTTTTGTAATCGGATAATCTAGCACTTTATTGATCCATTAATCAAATAACGTTCTTAAAAAACCAAACCAAATCATGCCTAACAAAAATGTCGTGGCTGTAAATTGATCAAGCTTTTGTCTTTTATTTCTAAAACGAACGAACTTCAACTCCAACATTTTGCTGTAAAACTACGCCCATGTATTTATTTATTTGACAAAATAACAGTCAACAACAATATCGTAAGTAAAAAAACTAAATGGTCCATCGACTTTTTTGGTAAAAGAGCTATTGTGAAAAGTAGCAATGTTTTTATTTGTGATTTTCTTTTGTCGCCAATCACTTAAATTGTTTGAAAAGCAAGCAGCGTTATGGACTATATTGTCACATAAACCGTAACAAAATAAAATTACTTTAAATGTCCTTTTAACTATGGCAGCCACAAACGATTATTTTGATAGTCGACTAATCGTTTATTATTTTTTGACAATTAGTCGACTAATCGGATCATCCAGAAACTATATCTCATCGCAGAAGATGCTCAAATATATACATGAGCGTCCAGCTGGAAGTGTTTTCTCGACGTAGGATGTGCTAGGGCTGGACGATAATTCACTAGCAATATATGGATCGATAGATGTGTGGTCGATAGAAAAAAAGTTTCCCCTCAGTTTTTCATAATAACCTATCAGGTAGCTTAAAACAAGAACTATTAATTGCGTAAGAAGCCCTGCAGGAGAATGAAGCTACAGACAGAACCCGGCGCTTGTGTGGGTAAGCCGATGCAAATACTACCTCGGTTTTGGTGGGCTTTAAATGTGCTCTGGGTATTTATTTAAGTTTGTCTATAATTTCATATTGGGGAGGATGAAGCTGAAAACAAAAGACTGAAGTAGAAACATTTTCTCTTTCTAGGACTGCTGCTTTTTACTGTTATTAGACTGTCATGAAAATACTTGTTTCCTCAGGATATAGTTTGAGATTTTTGTCTAATTTTTGTCCAGTATGATTTGAAAAGTGACCCTGACACCCAGAGTGAAGAGGATGAAGACGCCATCTTATCAAAGATGTAGTGAAAAATGCTTTGAATCTACAAGCAGGATTTTAGGAAGCAAGAAATGCGGCGGCCATCTTGGACCGGTAGTCCTCTCCACAAACAAACCAAAACAACAGCAGCTGTAGCTACAAGATGCCTGAATATTCTGGAATATATTCTTGTTCTAATCAACGGACTATTAGTAGGGCTCAGAATTACATTTTAAATAAGATTGAACATTTATATTGTTTTAATTTAGTAAATATATTATTACTCTGTGTTTATTGTCCACCAGCAAAATCCTGTGAAAATTAAAACAGAATCAATGAGAGAAAGCATAAACGACAATTTATAAAACAAATAATAGCATTTAATTAAAAACAACAACGTCGGAATAATATTATTGGCAATAATAATATTAGTTACACAAAAGCAAGTCTAAATAGGTATGTTTTTATTTTAGATCTAAAAGATATACACACACATATGTGTGTGTGTGGTATATATTTAGCATTAAAAGAATGTGATCTGCTTCTCCACATATTGAGTTTCATCATTTTTATATTTTAATTATTGTTTTGCATTCATCTCATGAGTATATCTGGATAGTTTACTGCTGTTAATCCCACTGTAAATATTATATTACACAAAGGTATGTCTGTCAAAACTGGTCACTTTAGAGGAGGTGTTGAAGGACAGGATGCTGGCAAAGCTGCTGGCAATCTTGGACAATCCCTCTCACCCCCTCCACAACATACTGGACAAGTTGAAGAACAGCTTCAGCAACCGACTAATTCTACCCCGCTGTTCTAAGGAACGATACAGGAAGTCGTCCCTACCTACTGCAATAAGACTTTCTAACTCATTTACCTCCGTCACCCCTTACACTTTCTGTTTACATATTTACCTATTCCTACTTATATATTCATAGCATTTTATTCATGGCGTATATATCTGTTTATTCCTTACAGCACAGGCTGACATTTCTGTGTATATATCATTATTATCATTATTATTATTGTATTCTGCTGCTGCTGCCATTTGTACTCCATAGTAATATATTCTATTTTAATCATTTTATCCTGTACAGTTATTTTGTTTTTGTTGTTACATTTTACATTCGGACTACTGTAACAACCGAATTTCCCTTTGGGGATCAATAAAGTAAATCAATCAATCGAAAAAAAATCTTGCATCATAGTCTCATGTATCACGGTTTCAGAAACAAAAGCACAATATAATCAGTTCAGTATTCAGTGAGTTATGATGGATTAAACGCACTGATGCTTCATTAAGAAGCAGCAGGACATACTGATCCAAGATGGCGGCCCCAAGGCTCATCAGCGCTACTAGGCAGTAGCGGTCGATGCGGGGTCTATTCTTTATATATGTCTATGTATGACCCAACAGCAGAATGCTCCTAGCTAGCACAGTCTGCCTAAACGCTGATATAGAATCCCCTCTACCCTTTTTAAGAGGCTCTTTAAGAATCGGGGAGTTTGGAACGATGCGCGTTCCCGAGGATCAGGGGACACGCACGCAGACTAACGTAACACCAGCACCACCACTTTATCTAGCACCAGGAGCTAGCTTTAGCTTCGCTGCCTAATCTCCGCTAAAATCTCTCCCCAAATGGTGGATTTAAAGCCGTAATCTCCATCCTGCGTCAACAGTAAACCGTCAGCATCGTTGCTGTTTCCTACCTATCCGGTGTAAGATGATCTGGGGTGTCCGGGTGAAATCCAGCGGCCTGTTCTGATCATCCATCTCTTCCTCGGACTTGAAGATTTCTTTACAATCCGTGAATGTTTCTTCAGCAGGAGTTAACTGCTCGTTGATCAACTCTCGTTGAAGCTGGACTGAAGACATTCTGACTGCAAACACTCACTAATTTAGCCCCCAGATGAGCAGAATCTCTAGAATGACTTAATGTGGAGAAAAGCAGCTAGCATCACGTTTAGCTTCTTCTTCTTCTTCCTGGATTTATTGGGGGTTGAAAAACTACGAATCAGGTCATTACCGCCACCAGCTGGTGGGGAGGAGGAATAGCAACGTCAATTAAACCTAAGACCCTGTCATACAAATACATTTATTAAATAATGAATCATTATATCATAATGTTTACTTTATGAGTTATTTTTTAGTAAAATAATTATATCTAGTTTAGTTTAATTTTGCTCAAGATTTCAATCATATGTCTTCTTTCTTCCTCATATTCTGACACTTTAATATTAAATGTCTCGTCATCTCCACAATACTCATATTTTCTATTCTAATGTTTCTATGAAAATGAATGTTTGGTGATTAGGCCAATGAAGCCAAATCTGAGACATGAAATGATCGTCTCATAGTATTTTCTCCTCCTTTTTTCAACAGTTTCCCATTGAATTTTACTAAACCATCATCCTTTTTTATCTTTCTCACATTGGTTTTACTATCTCCTGTTTAACTGAAACTGATCATTTATTCCACTAATGTGTTTCAGTGATCTCCTTTGTAGCCTTTTCTGCCTTTTCATTTCCCTTGAAACAATAATATCCTGTCACTCATACATAGTTCATCATAAGGCCCATTATATTTACTCTGTATTTTGTTTGTTGTTTTTCTATTAAGATTTCTGTTGTGCTTTCTGAATGGTCGCCTGTAAACTTACTAATGATGAACTGGAATTCTTAATGGTTCTGTGTCCTGTTTTAGTGGACGACTGATAATATGTAATTTTTCTACTGTTTATAATGAAAATTTATCTTTTTCCCTACTTTGATATTAAACTCTAGAAACAAATCCATTTATCGCATTGGCTGTCTGGAAGAGTGTGTAGTTCTTCTTTTTGTGGTTACTCATAACGTCGTATTGCTGCCATCTTCTGGATGAAATAGGTGTTTCGTATTTAGATTTTACTATAGGTATTTCTCAATAATTAGTATTTGAACAAAAATGTATGTATTGGTAAATAATTGAAAATATGAAAGCTGCTGTATAAGTACGTACAGTACTTTTTTATTATCTATTTTTTCCCAGCAAGGTGTGACTTCCCCTGTAGGCTCGTCTTTTACAGAATTGTTCTCATAAAATGGATAGAAAATAAATGAAGAGGATGAACATGACAACTGTCTTAATGTGTGAATGCACAACTTGTACAGCAGAACACTATGGTGGAATATTTGTGCCACCAACCTGAGCGTGCAGTGACTGATCAAAGTTTGTGTCTCTTTTCTTAGTTGTGATGTATTTTTTTGGCATTTTAAAGCATGTATAGCCATGTTGTTGACAATAAATCTCAGTTAAAGCCCAATAAATTTTATTTGTATAGAACACTTTCAACGCAAGATAATTCGAGGTGCTTTACAAGATTTGAGACAAAGAAAAAGAATGCAGGATTTAAAAGCATGTAACAAAAGTAATTCAAAGCAGTAACAGCGACTGAAAAGAATCATTTAAAATTATTTAGTACAAACCTTAAGAAAATAATAAAAAGCAATAACAGGGATTAAAAAGAATAGAAAGCAAAATCATATCAGTTACTCATAGGCAAGTCCAAATAGATATGTTTTTATTTTAGATTTAAAAGAGTTCAGTGTCTCTGCAACACAACAGAACAAGGCAGTTCAAGGTGCTTTACATGATTAAAATTAGAACACAGAAAAGAGAGGATAAATCACTTTGATGATTCAAATACAAGAAAGCATTTACAATAAAACAGTAATCAAGACAATAATTTGTAGGAAAATTGAAAACAAGCAAGTAAAAAGCAATAATAGGATCAGTTACTCATAAGCAAGTCTAAATAGGTAAGGTTTAATGTTAGACTTAAGAGTTCAGGGTCTCTGATGCTTTGCGTTCTGCTGGTGGTTTGTTCCAGATGTGAGGAGCATAGAAACTAAAAGCTGCTTCTCCATGTTTGGCCTAAAAGTACTCTAAATAAAAGTACTGACTGCTTTATCAACAGTGTTGTGCCGAGAGGGGTCTGGCTGCAGACCTCTACTCTCAGGACCGCTGGCTGCTCTTCTTTGTGACCGCATACCATGGAGGCCGCCATTGCTCCTCCATTGCTGTAGTAACTCCGTTTGGCCGCTAGGCCCCCATTGAAAAGCATTGGACTTTAGACACGTTAAAAACAACTTTAATGCCTGGTGCCCATTTTTTAAAAACGTTCTATGGCTACATATTCTTCCTGAGATAACGCTGGGCTAGTCAAAAAAATAGAAACCAGGCTGTTTTTCTTAAGATAATTTTTTTTGAAATCTTGCATAATTAATGAGGGGGCCGGACTTTGATTGACAGGCTGTTTCGTTTGAATTTATTAATAGTAACACTACATTTTAATAAGTATTTCAAGTTACTAGTTCTTACCTTTTGAGGTTTGACGGAGAACCGTCGGAGGAGCGCGGAGGAACATGCTTCGTCAGAGCTGGGGAGGAGGAGTCTGTGAATCCGCCATGAATTCCCCCATTAAAGTCATTCTGGTAAACGGGGAGGAGCGAGGAGGCGCTGTCTATTCTTTTTTACAGTCTATTTTCCCAATGTGAATATTTTTTATTTCTTGGGGCCTTATTTTATGTATATAATGTAAATATGATCCAAAAGTATACCAGAAGTAGCCTATGTACCGGATGCAGAGAAGCTGCTATTAATTATCCTGTAGTGAGCACACTCTAGTTCTTGGGCCATTAATCTGTGCCTAAATATGTAAGTATTAATTATGTGTATTCATGTTCAATTAAAAAGATTTTTTTTTTAAATAGTATGTTTCTACTTCAACTGGAGAAAATGCAAGAAAAGTAGTTATTATGATCCCCTTAAAAAATTACTCATTACTGCATTATTTTACCTCAGACATAATTGGCTAAAAGGACAGCTTTTATTTTAGTTTGCACTACATATTTGTTTGTTTTGAAACAATACATCTGTGCAAACGCATCCTTATATGTGTGATGGCACAATTCTTCTACACACCAACCTATTGCTGACTGTTCTTTGCCTCTACACTATTATTTATCATTGATAATGTGCCCTCCTGCACTGTTGGACTCATTTTCATATTGATTTACTCTATTCTTTTATACATGCATATATTGTGTTTACAATTGTAACACCATCATAATCAATTGAATTATTTCTTAGTACTGTTTGTACCATGTTCTTACCTTGCGCCATGGGAGCACATGGATTCGCCAATGGAGGATGTAGGATCGATTAACTTAATTTTGTGCATTTGATTCATTAATTTACTGAATACCTAGTTAAATGACCTAGATAGCCAATAACCGTTGTTACAGGAGAAAACAGCACACACAAAATAAACTTTAAACTCTTTATTACTGTTTTAACTCACAGTATACCATGTACCCTCTCTTATCCACAATTTCTTCACAGAATACAAACATGTTTTCTATGTTCTGAAAGTAAAACTTGAAAGGCTCAAGAATACATTCTTTTTCCTCATCTTCTACATTTAGGGTGTCATCAAAGAGGTTTGCCAGTTGCTGCACAGCCTCCCCCGTGTGCCATCCATGTTTAAAATGTCAGGAATCTCCACCCGGCAGCAAACAGTTGCTGGTTACTCTGTACCCAAACCATTGCTTTCTTGCAGTGATGCAAAACACGGAAGACTGTACTGGTCTAAAGGGGAAAAAAGTGTCAGCTTTTTGTCAAGGCATGAAAGCTCAGCTTACAAAATGTATCAGGCCTACCTCTTCAGTGGTTTCCACCTCCTACACAACTGGACCAGCAGTTTGGTAACACCTTTTCTTCCTCTCTTCAGCCTAAACAGTATTATTTTGTATTAATATAAGCTGAGGTCACAAAGTCAGTTTACAAACCATGTGCTGGGATGGGAAACTTGACATAAGATTAAGTGAAAACAACTAATAAAGATTGAGAGAAAAAAGGAATGCAAACTGACCTCAGCGATGTCATCCAATTTTCGCTTCAGTCTAAAAACTGGTGGCACCTCACCTGCCAGAAGGGCTTTCGGCATGTCTGTCCAATGGGCAAACATTTAGCTATGGCTATAATAATTGGTAAAAAAAAAGGTAAAACAATTAGACAATTCTGGCAGCAAGCATGAGAATGGGAAGACAATAAGACAGATGACACAAATGTGCATAACATCAAGTCAATTCAATCAGTTAATCAAATTATAACTACCTTCCAAGATCAAAGTTTTGCGATGAGCATGATACACCATTTTCGCAGGGTTGGCATGTCAGCTTACAAAACTTACAGATATATAAATTTCATATGAGATCAAACAAACAATTTACTACCTTTTTTTGAATGAGCAGTTGAACCTACTATAACGAAATCAAACGGTGTCCAGAACTGTGTAAAGGGAATACTACAAACAAAAGTTCATCTTAATATATATTTAAAGGACGTAATGACATAGATTTGACCAATCATCTCATTTACCATCAGCATGAAGATGCAACAGTCCTGCCCATGAGGAACCTAAGTCTCCTCCCCTTCCTGTCGGCCCGTGGGTCCCCAAACCGAAAAAATTATGAATAGAAGTCAATGGAGAAATGAGTTATTTTCTGGCCCGCTTTGTCTTACTTCATGAATCACACATATGTTGTACTTCGATCTAAATGATAACTAATGATGTACATTTCAAATGTGTTTGTCCAGTGATTTGGGATTTCTTTGATTGTAAAAATTCGCATTTAAAATTCCTACAAATCAGAAGTCGCATATATGACGACATTTGGCTAACGCTTAGACCCTCGCTCTCCTTCTTCTGCAGTGTGGTCCGCTAAACGTTTTCACACAAAACCTAAAGTAACTTTTGCCTCCAGTCGAAAATCAGCGTTTTTTTCTGCATCAAAATTTGTTTTTAAAATTCATCGACATCATATGTTCGATCCACGATCAAGTTATTGATCCACGATCAATAACTTATTGCTCTATTGACTCTAATTCTTTTTTTTTTTTGACAGTCGGGGACCCATGGACCAGAAGTAGAAGGGCGGGACTTAGGCTCCCCATAGGGCTATCGTGGAAATCCCTAACAAGTAAAACAGAAGATAGTTGATGACTATCATCATCATTATCATTGTCATCATCATACATTTACCTGAATGTTTAAGCCAGTCTTCTCATTCTACACTCTGGGATTAATTGACTGGCAAAGGTTTCTGATATTGAAAAACAGCTGTTGTATAACCAAACTATCTATGCTGAAAACTATGGTCATCTTCCAAGCACACCACAGTACACACATAATCACAGAAGTCTGGAATCTTCATGCAATCTCTCTCTCACACACACACACACACACACACACACACGCACACACACACACACACACACACACACACACACACACACACACTTTGGATCACACACACTAAGACTGTCGATGAACACTCAGCTGAAGACTTGTGCCCAGCTACCTGCTAAACCTGATCACCTTTTCTGGAAAGCTTTGAAAGACTATGATTAACAACATGGCACACTGCTCAGCCAAAAACTTTGATAAACTAATCCAAAGACAGAACGCCCTGGAGGAACAGCTCCGGAATATAGAAGAAAAACTATGCGGTTTGGAAATTAACTATGAAATCAATGCTGGATATAACAATGAGACGACAATACCAACAATGGAACAACAACAAAAACAGAAGTCCGACAACCCCGTGTTTCGGTCCAGCCTCAATCAGAAAGCGCCGAAAAACACTATTCCCTCACCGAGGCGTGGAACAGGCAGAACGCCAAACTCGAATTTCGAGGAGAACTGGCTGCCTCTAAAACATAACTCTGGAAATACCTCCACGCCTGTTCCCAGGAGAAGGAAAAGGCAGAGGAGGAAGCGTCGCCCATCATTCTCTCCCCCTTGAATTCCCCTAAAGAACATATTCACAGCCTTACTGTGTGTCCACAACAAAAGCGTCAAAACGCGCCACATGCCCCCAGCTGGATGCTTGAACATTCGCACCTTGAAGCGTGTACAACGCGAACTGGTCACGCTTCAAATATTGTATTTTCACGCGCGAACTGACCTTCAGCGGAGCTGTGGCTACAGTGCAGCTGGCGGTGGATTATGGACCGAGCTGATGGAGGACAGAGTGGATTACGTGTTCGGCCTAGCCTCCGGTAGAGCTGGGACCGCTGCACTGGGGGTTTGGTGAGCTACGGATACGTGGTGCGGGAGCTGCTACCAGGAAACCAGGTGAGGAGGCTGTTTCAAGGCTCAGTTCTAGGCCGAGAGGTGCATTCCTGTCTAAATAGTTGTTTTTTTTCTGTCTCTGTATTGAAAACTGCTTGTGTCATGTAGCTCGGGGTGATTAGCCACGGTGTTTATCAGTATTTCCTCCATGTCCTGCTGAGGCTGTGACTCCATGACAGTCACAGAATCACTGAAACTCTGTCCCCTGATTGGTTGTCGCGGCGCGATTTGACGCTGGAGTTCAGATTTTTCCAACTCAAGCGATAGACGTCATGAGCGCGAACGCACAAAATGCTCCACATAAAATGCAGCGCGAATTTTCCATCGCATCTGTAGCGCAAATTGTTCGCGCAAATCAGGCAGAAAAGCTTTTTCGCGACGCAAATCTGCTTCTGAAGTGTTGCGGGACACCAAGTCGCGCTTCATTGCGCTCCTCCATTGATTTTACATGTAAACCAGAAGCTCTAGTCGCTCCTATCGCGTTTGGTTTGGACACACACTTAGACTCTCTGCAGGATACAGCCCCTGCCACCAGTCAAGGCCAGCAGGAGAACACACAACGAACACAGATTAAAGTCGAGCTACTTTTATAGTACTTAAAACCCAGGGTTGGCGGAAACTAAGCTGAAACATAGCTGGCTAGCCACCTAATCCGGCTTCATGGTAAAGGCCCCTGCTCTTTCACTGTAATATCAGCAATCGCATCTATAATAACTGAGAAAAATTCAGCAGATTTTATCTCAATGATCGTTCCTATGATTTCATGGGCCATGATTTCGGTCCTCTCATTAAGGATGTCGTGTTCTCTTTTGGTGCTAGCCATGATAGCAGCGGAGGGATATCTGTGGACCACAGTTTTAGCAGCTGGATCAAATAGGACTCCTCGTCTGTTTTTCCTCGGATTGCCAAACCCTGACTTGCCAGATACTGGATAGAAGATCAAATAGCTAACAAAGCCGTTGTGGCATCGGACATCTGCTTTTGTTTACCAGCAGATATGATAGCTGCAACATTTATACCTGCATCAGTGGCGGCGAGAACTCCAACTGCTGCTCGATGTAGATTTGACTTTTCACGCGAGCTTGCAGACCGGTCTTAACACCAGACACATTGGATGCGCCATCGTTGTAGGTTCGATTCCAATCAAATGTGCCCCTGGGTAAAGCACTAAACCCCAAAAGCTCTACATCGTCCTGGCTATCGGTGTATGAATGAGAGTGTAAATGGGTGAATGTGACTTCAATATAAAGTGCATTGAGTGGTCAGTATGACTAGAAAAGTGCTATATAAATTCAGTACATGGTTCAAGTGCTTTCGGCCAGCTGGAAATGCCTTCAAAGATTCTTCGTTGTGTATTGTAAAAGGAAGTGGGGCAATCATATTTTTAGCTGTTGAGCAAACGTCACAAAATATCTTCTGTTTTTGTTAATTAATAAATAATCCATGGGAAAATAATTTTCCAGCTAGCTTGATATTACCGTCTGCAAAAGAGGAAGAAGAGGACAGAACGGTGGAAGAAACCTCAAACAGAACCAATCCTGATTATTGTACCTCTAAAGGAACATAAAGGAAAACCCAAGCTGAAAAGAAGAGATCTGAATCCACCAGGAACTCAGATAATCCCCGTAAAAAACAGGGTTGCACCTCTGAGCTCACCACATTCCAGCCCACAGAAACCACCAGCTGTTGAAAGTAAACCATGCCACGGAACGGAGAAAGAAAAAGCCCAAAGAGAGAGTGGTTGTTATCCGTGATGCATCGATTAAAGGTACTGCATACTTATGCCACAACACTGATGTGATTAACTGCTCAAGGATGACACTAAAAATGATCTCTGAGACTATTCCATCGATCATTGAGGAAAATCCAGGACTAGATAAAGTGACTGTTCATGCTGGGACTCATGATATCTATCTCAGGCAATCTGAAATTCTTAAGTAAGATTTTCTGAACTTACCACAAAAACTGAGCAACCTCAAGTCACAGGATCTGTCCCAGGGAAATCTGTCTGGTTTCCGTACGAAATTGAGTAATGTGCACAAAGTCACTATAATTAAAAGGAAAATAAAGTAGCAAAATAGCAAGCAGGGAGGGGAGGCGGGGAAGCAGGAGAGGAAAAACACGTCCTTCCTTTGAGATGTAAATATTTGACGTAGAAGCCAGTGCCAGCCGGGTGCTACAATACGCGTCAAGTGTCAAGAACCTGGCGTCCTCCAATCAGCTTAAAATATTCTACCCGATGGCTCTCCCTCTTTCAGACAGTTTTTCTGACAAGGGGCAGGGTTACATAAAGATCTGTTCTTAATTTCCTGATTACCATTCCCACAGCATATATAGCTTCCTTTGTCCATCTGTTCTTCTCAGCTCTATGTCATTGTTTGCTCCTGAGTTTACTTCGTCGGCCTTCTAAGTATATTCTCTTTTGGACTTTAATAAATATGGGCCACAAAAGCTTCAAACGCCACTCTGCATCTGGGTCCTCCTTAAACCACAACCTGACAGAATGAACCGACCAACCAACGGAGTACCCCATCCACTCCGAATAGGAGTTATTATAATATATTTATTGGTGCGTACAAAATACTCAGACTCACCATATGCAGGTTTCCGCTTTGCCATGTGTCCCCCCCGACGCTGGACTGTGGGGATGGGTTGAGGACCGTTCTTCCATTCACTTGTTCTCCAGCCGCCGTTATGTCACTCCTTAATGTTCCCCGGAGGATACGACCGTTGTTTCTCCAGCCTTTTTCCTCGCCAGTCAGGACACAAACTTGGTGGACTGCCCAGACGTCTCCCCAGAGTCCTCCCTCGATCCCCTTGATGCCAGGTCCCGATCCAATCTGGATCTTCCAAGTGGGAGCGGCATCGGCAAAGGAGGCATCGTTGAGTTGCTCCGTCTTCGCTCCAGGGGAACACTGCTTCCGCCTTCATCGGCTTTGAGATTGCCACTCCAGATTGCAGACCTCTGGCCGCAAATATCCTGAGCGACCAGTCATCAACTCCTGGATTGTCCTCGCTTCCGTCCGAGAGTTGTGGTTCTTCAGTTCCCGGTTCCGCTGATTCCAGCCTGCCTCCTGTTCTGGGCTCCCAGCCACAGTGGTCCTCTTCCGCGTTTCCTCGCTCGGCGCATCCAGCCACGGAACTCTACCCTGACTCAGCTGGAGGTGGCGCCCTCTGGAGTCCACGAACGGAAAAGGACTTTGATGAACTTAAACTCCTTTTAACCTGGAAACTTCACTCTAGCATTTACTAGACTGCCTGGATGAGGTGAAGGGCTGGTTGGAAGCTAATTTTTATCAGCTTAGACTGATTGCGAGAATGAAGTTTATTCTAAAAACTAAGCATCTGGAAACCGCATTACATGCCTTCTTTACTTTTTGTCTTGACTAACTCCTCCTTGGCTGACCTAAATAAAGCTTCTCTATCCTGTTTGCAACTTCTTCAAAATGCGATAGCTAGATTTCTGTCTAGGGCTGATTGGAGGCAGCATACACCCCCATCCTGAGATCTTTGCACTGGTCGCCTTTTCATTTTAGAATACAGTTTAAATTGCTTTTATTTGCTTTAAAAGCACTAAATGGACTGGCCCCTCCATATTTGGTAGAGCTTCTTTGTCCATATCAGCCTTCATGTGCTCTTTGGATCTGCGGACCACCTTCTTTTGCTAGTCCCGTCTGTGCGTTTAAAAAGTCAGGAAAGACCTTTCTCTGTCTATGCTCCAAAATTATGAAATGAGCTCCCTCTTGAGATACGCCAGTCTACTTCGCTTAATGTTTTTTATTATTTTAGTTTAGCTTTTAATTAGCCCCATTTGCATTGTTGGCTTAGAGGGTAGACCTGTCCTATGTGTTCTCGAGCACTTGCACCAGCTTTTTATTTTTATTCTCACTTTCTGCTATTCATCTGATTTTATTGTGTTTTATACTCAGTTTTATTTTCTTATGCATCTAGCCTATGTTCTGTGCTTTGGTTGACCCCTGTCATTTGTAAAGCGCATTATAAATAAAATGGTATGGTAGAAAAAAAACATAACTCAACTGTTGTGCTTTATAACAAAGGATTAGTTGAAATAGACATAGTAGACTGTTACGTTGTGACTTTATTTAAACAGTGATTTTATACAGGAATACTAATTATTAATGACAGGTTTGATGGCCTGAGTCCGTTTTATTCAATACTAGTTTGGTCAACACATATAGAGAAACATACCTCTTACCTTGTTCGATAAAACAAATGTTCATTTTTTAATGTTTGATTCATCAGGCAAGAAGTAATGTTAAACAGCCAAAGCAGAAAAGAATGTTTAAAAAATCTGACAAAAGAAAACTTATTAGGGTTCAGAGTCCATTGTTTTCAATATTAATTTAAAAAGCTTTTAACAAATGAGACATGTTCAAATTAAAAAAACTACCAAAAAATAACTAGATCATATACCTTTAATCTTGTTGAGCATTTGACAGTAATTGAAAAGACCAGTAACAAATAATGCACAAACAATAAATGAACAGTTTTAGCAGGTAAATTGCTAGCAAAGAGTTAAAAAGTTGAAACCTCATTTTTCACCAAGTTACAACATTTTCAAACTAATTTAAACTAAGCAAAAGGAATAAACCAAAAATTTACAGATACCGTAATTACCAATGTCAGGGCCAGAGTGGGACTCATTTTCAGCCCTGGGATTTCATGCCTCAGACCCGCATTTGGACTCGCACGTTAAAAATTTTCTAAAATACACACCCCTGCTAACCCAAATGTTTCCCACCTGGGCATTCCCAAATGGGGCTCGTTAAAGTCGGCAATGTTTCTTGTGGCAATATTGCGACTTTCACACCTAAAGAATTAATCTTTATGAATCTTCTGATGAGAAATTAAGTTGCGTTTGGATGCAAAACTTTTTCCACACATTGTACATGAGAAAGGCTTTTCACCTGTGTGAATTCTCATGTGACTAGTCAAATGTCCTTTCTCACTAAAAATGTTGCCACACATTGAACAACAGAAAGGCTTCTCACCTGTGTGAACTTTCATGTGTCGTGTTAAATGTTGTTTCTCAGTGAAATGTTTGTCACACACTGTACAAGAGAAAGGCTTTTCACCTGTGTGAATTCTCATGTGACTAGTCAAACTTCCTTTCACACTAAAACTTTTGCCACACATTGTACAAGAGAAAGGCTTTTCACCTGTGTGAATTCTCATGTGACTAGTCAAACTTGCTTTCACACTAAAACTTTTGCCACACGTTGTACAAGAGAAAGGCTTTTCACCTGTGTGAACTCTCATGTGACTAGTCAAATATAATTTCACATTAAAACATTTGCCACACATTGTACAAGAGAAAGGCATTTCACCTGTGTGAATTCTCATGTGATAAGTCAAATGTCTTTTCTGATTAAAACTTCTGCCACAAATTGAACAAGAGAAGGGCTTCTCAGCTGTGTGAACTCCCATGTGTTGTGTTAAATGTTGTTTCAGAGAGAAATATTTACCACAAATTTCACAAGAGAAAGGCTTCTCTTCTGTGTGAACTCTCATGTGTTGTGTTAAATGTTGTTTCCGAGAGAAATGTTTAACACACATTGTACAAGAGAAAGGCTTTTCACCTGTGTGAACTCTCATGTGTTGTGTTAAATGTTGTTTCTGAGTGAAATGTTTGCCACACTTTGTACAAGAGAAAGGCTTTTCACCTTTGTGAACTCTCATGTGTTGTGTTAAATGTTGTTTCTGAGTGAAATGTTTGCCACACATTGTACAAGAGAAAGGCTTTTCACCTTTGTGAATTCTCATGTGACTAGTCAAATATCCTTTCACACTAAAACTTTTGACACACATTGAACAAGAGAAAGGCTTCTCTTCTGTGTGAATTCTCATGTGTTTAGTCAAACTTTCTTTCTCACTAAACCTTTTTACACATGTCGTACATGTAAAACGCTTCCCATCTGTGTGACTTTTCAAGTGCCTAGTCAACTCATTTTTCTTAGCAAAAAAATCACCACAAATTCTACAAATATATAAATAGTTTTCTGTGTCAGTTTCCTCCTGCCCTTTGGGTTCTGATTTGTTTTTCTTCATGGTTGTCTGTCGTCTCCTATTTTGTTTTGGCTCTGTATCTCGCTTTGATCCAGAGTCTTTATGACGGTTTCCTTCATGATCCTGGTTCTCAGTTTCATTGGAGTCCTGAGAGAAGACTTGGTTCCTGATTGGTTCTGGGTTAATGGGGCCCTTTTCTAAATGGGTGGGAGTCACCATCAATGTATCTTCCGTCTCCTGTTTCAATAAAAGCTGCCCTTTATGCTCATCTATGCAGAGCTCCAATGCTTCCTCTTTTATCCAGGAATGTTCTGGTTCTTGCTGCTCTTCTTTCACCTTCAGAGGTTCTGGTTCATTCTGGTCCAAACTGGAATTGCTCTCCATTTTACAGAGCTGCTGGTCAGAGAAAACTTCCTCTTTCCAAACATGATCCAGTAGATGGTCTGAAAACACAAACAAGAGAAAAGCTTTTGATTGCAGGTTCATGAAATCAGTTTTGCTCAATCACTTCATACATATAAAGATACTATGAAAACTATTTAGTCTTGAAATTAGCTAAATCTGAAAATGAGTTTAAAATATCAAAAGAAAATTTCTACCCAACAGTCTGAAGGAAAATTATCATGTAATCTTATGTAATTTATAATTTGTAATACCTGATAATAAAGAGTTACAGTAATCCAGCCTTGAAGTAACAAAGGCATGGACTAGTTTTTCAGCATCATTCCTGGACAGGATGGTTCTAATTTTTGCAATATTCCTAAAGGTGAAAAAAGGAAATCCTACAGACTTCTTTAATGTGAGATCTAAATGACATATCTTGGTCAAAAATGACACCGAGGTTTTTTGCTTTATTACTGGAGGCTAATTTAATGCCATCCAGGTGAAGGGGCTGACTAAGTAGTTTCTTTTTCAGAGCTTCTGGTCCAAAGACGACAACTTCTGTTTTATCAGAATTCAGAAGCAAGAAGTTTAGAGTTATCCATATTTTTATGTCTTCCAGACATGCCTGTAGTCTACCTAACTGATTGGATTCATCAGGATTTATGGATAGATATAGCTGTGTATCATCTGTGTAACTATGGAAATTTATCTGATGCTGCCTAATGATTTTACCAATAGGAAGCATATATATAGTAAAAAGGATCGGCCCAAGCACCGAACCCTGTGGTACTGTGCAAGTAACCATTGAGGCTGACGAAGATTTATCGCTTACCTGAACAAACTGAAATCTGTTGGACAAATAAGATTTAAACCAGCCTAGTGCTGTTCCTATTATACAGACACTTTGAAGCCTTTCTATGAGAATATTGTGATCAACAGTGTCAAAGGCAGCACTGAGATCTAATAGCTCATTATTGTTTAAATGCTCACACATCTGATGTGCAACTATTTCCTCAAGAATTGTAGATAAGGGAAGATTAGATATTAAGTCGTTTTGATCAAGAGATGGTTTCTTAAGTAGAGGTTTAATTACAGCAATCTTAAACTCCTGTGGTACATATCCATTGACTAAGGATAGATTCATTATATTTAAAATTGGAGCAGCAATCAAAGGGTAAACCTCTTAAAGGTTTAGTTGGGACTGGGTCTAACATGCAAGTTTAAGGTTTTGATGAAGCTAATAATTTTAGTAGATCTGAAAGTTCGGCTGCATTAAAGCAGTTTAAGCATATATTAGGTTCAACCATTTTTGATGTTGCCTCATTAACTAAGGAAGAAGCAAGCATATTGGGAAGGTTCCCATTTATCTTATTTTTAATAGTCTATTTTATTAAAAAAATTCATGAAGAGTTTGGCAACTGTATTAAAAAGAAACCTAGGATTGCTTTTATTCTCCTCATTAAAGATGAAGAATATGCTGTTCTGGCTGTTCGAAGGTTCTTTTTATATAGCAATAGACTATTTTTCCACACTAAATAAGAATCCTGTTAATGCGTGGAGCGCCATTTTCTCTCTAGTTTTCTAACATTCTGCTTCAGGGTACATAGCTCTGAATTAAACCAGGGAGCTAATCTTCTAAGGCTGGCCACCTTCCTTTTCAAGGGGGCAACTTTGTCTATGGCCAGACACAGGGAGGAATTAACGCTATGAACTAAAATGTCAAGTTGTGAGGGGTTAGGAGTTAAATCACTATTTTCTATTGTACTTTTATATACTAAGGAAATTAAAGTTGGAAGAGCTTCTTTAAAACTTGCTACAGCGTTGTCTGGTAATGTTCTGGTATAATGAAGTTTTCTTTCAGGTTTGAAATGGTCAGTTAGAGTGAGTTTAAAAGTGAGCAGAAAATGATCAGACAGGATATGGTTATGTGGAAAGACTTGTTATTTCTTCACAGTCAATGCCATAAGTCCACACTAGAGGGTGACAATTTTTCGGGATTCCCACGGGCCTTGATTCCTGCAGGATTCCCGCGGGACGGGAGTTAATTTCACTGTTGGTAACGTGATCAGGACAGGACAGGAAACAATCCACGGGATCGGACGGGAAACCGGAAATTAGAATTTAAAAAAAATGTATTTACATTTATCTTGTCAGATATCAGGGAATTAGCTTAAAAAATGACGCTGCTAAGCTAAATAGATTATCTTTGATACTTTGATACGCTATGGTTTAAGGGGGGGTGGGGCGCCATAGGAGTTAAATTACTAATCTACGGGATTCGGGTCGGGATGGGAGTCTTTCTCTCTGGATTTTTTCGGAACAAGATTTTTTTTGGGGGGGGGGCTTTCAAGTGATTGGGACGTAACGGCAGTATTTTTTTAGGATCGGGACAGGAGCGACAATTGATTCCCGTGTCACCCTCTAGTCCACACAAGATCTAAAGTGTGTTGATAAGAGTGGGTTGGTCGCTCAACATTTTGAGTAAAGCCTATTGAGTCTAAGATAATGTTAAAACCTGTATTTGGACTATCACTTTCACTATCAACATGAATATTGAAGTCTCCAACTATAATAACTTTATCAGTGTTTAAAACTAAGTCAGATAGAAAATCTGATATCGGATCAAAAATTGAGAATAAGGGCCTGGTGGACGATCCAACACCATTAACTTTTAGCTTTACTGCTTTGTTATGTGTATGAGGAAGGCTAAAGATTAATGCTCAAAGGAACTGTAACTATTATTTTTTGGGGGATTAATTAATAAATCGGAATGAAAGATAGTTGCTACTCCACCTCCTCGACCAGTACTTCGAGGGACACTAAAGTTTAAGTAGCTAGGGGGAGTTGACTCATTTATTGTGACATGGTCCACTTCCTGCAACCATGTCTCTCCAAGACAAAACAAATTAACATTATTTTCACAAATTAACTCATTTACTAAGAGTGTTTTTGAGGGGAGAGATCTTATGTTTAGTAAACCACATTTAATTGATTTATTTTTCTGTTCAGTTCAGTCGGAGTTGGCATTTGACGGTGGTCTTTCGTGTCTCTGGAGCCACGTTCCTAACTATGGAGCTGCCAATTACTAGAATCGGCCTCTCGGCGAAACTATTGTTCACAGAAAGGGGCTGGAGGTTTGCTGCGCGCTGGGGTCTAGGAAGCTAAGCTAAGCTTCCTACGAACAGTCACCCAGTTCGCCTGAGGTCCCGGCTGCACGGGAGCTGTTGGAGGACGGCTAAGGAGTCCTGTCCTAACTGGCTCCGCACTAGCTACTGCTGGGCCTGGCTGTTCTACTGTGCGGAGCCGGGCCTCTAGCTCAGAAACCCTTACCTCCAAGGCTACAAAAATGCTGCACTTATTACACCTACCATCTTCGCTAAAGGAGGCAGAGGAGTAGCTACACATCTGACACAGAGAGCAGGAGAGAGGAGGAGATTTAGAGAGACTGAGGAACAGGAGACAAAGCGGTAGCCATGCTAGCAGTAAACCTAAGCAGACCTAGCGATACCTTACCTAGCCCAGAAAACCAGTTTAACACTTAGCGAGTTCCCAAAATGTAAACAACACCAACAGAAAATAAATGTTTCAACGTGTTTGTTTGTTAGAATAACTCAGAAAAGCTTCTGGACAGAGAAAATTAGAGAAATTAAATAGGGCAAGAGCACCGAGATGCTTCAGCCAAGTGAGTCACCAAACAGGAAATGACGCAATACTTTGACAACATTAGACAGATGCTGTAGCGTTTGTTAAACTAGGCCCGCCCACTATAGTTCTTTTGAGATGGTAATGGAAAGACACAGACCGCACTGACCCGTTCCATTCTGTCTTGACCAAACACCTTGCTAAAATACACGAAAACAAACTGTTTTTGACCGCCTGAGTGCTGCAGCAGGATGCAGAGGTAAAGAAAATGGATGGTTGGATGTTATATTGTTCTCAGGGCTTATTTTGCACTACACACTTTAGCATCAAAATATTTCAGTTTGGCTCTTACTTGCATTGGTTTATATGGAAGTTTTTTTTTTATATTTATTTGAATACCCTAAACGTTTTTAAATAGACAGTATAGTATTTTGATATATAAAATAATTTGTTTATAGTGTTTTTATTAGGTCATTAATTTCTTACTTTTTATTTAGTAGTTATTTATTTTCTGTCCTTTGCTGTTTCAATTAATAAAAAAGTAAAACAATTATATAGTTCATTATTTGTGTTTTTCCCCTTTTGTTTTAGTTTTTTTTTAAGTACCGATAAGCATACCGATAAAGTACATGATCGATAATGAGTATCGTTAAGAGTAGTATTATCGATAAATCCTTAACGATACCCACCCATATTTAAAGAGGTAAAGCTCTGCCATAGCTGGCATACGTGTGGAAAAGATCCAGTAGATCCACATGGACACAAAAACTATAATACTGTAAAATGAGAATTTCATCTATAATTTCATATTGGGGAGGATGAAGTTGAGAACAAAAGACTGAAGTAGAAACCTTTTCTCTTTCTAGGAATGCTGCTTTTTACTGTTATTAGACTGTCATGTAAATACTTGTTTCCTCAGCATATAGTTTGAGATTTTTTGTTTAATTTTTGTCCAGTATGATTTGAAAAGTGACCCTGACACCCAGAATGAAGAGGATGAAGACACCATCTTATCAAAGATGTAGTGAATAATGCGATGAATCTACAAGCAGGATTTTAGGAAGGAAGAAATGCGGTGGCCATCTTGGACCGGTAGTCCTCTCCGCAGACAAACCAAACCGGAAGAAGCAGCCTGTATCAAAAAGATGCCAGAGTATTCTGGGATGTATTCTTGTTCTAATCAACGGACTATTAGTAGGGCTCGGAATTACATTTTAAGTAAGATTGAACTATTATATTGTTTTAATTTTGTAAATATATTATTACTCTGTGTTTATTGTCCACCAGCAAAATCCTGTGAAAATTAAAACACAATATATGAGAAAAAGTATAAACGACCATGTATAAAACAAATAATAGCATTTAAATAAAAACAACAATGTTGGAATAATAGTATAGGCGATAATAATATTAGTTACACAAAAGCAAGTCTGAATATGTATGTTTTTATTTTATATTTAAAAGATATACACACACACATGTGTTTTATTTAGCATTAAAAAAATGTGATCTGGTTCTCCACATTTCCCGTTTTAACCTTTTTCATCTGTTAATTATTGTTTTGCATACATCTCATGAGTATATCTGGATAGTTTCCTACTGTTAATTCCACTGTAAATATTATATTACACCAAGGTATGTCTCTTGTATCATAGTTTCATGTATCACGGTGTCAGAAACAAAAGCACAATAAAATCAGTTCAGTATTCAGTGAGTTATGATGGATTAAACGCACTGATGCTTCATTAAGAAGCAGCAGGACATACTGATCCAAGATGGCGGCCCCACGGCTCATCAGCGCTACTAGGCAGTAGCGGTCGATGCGGGGTCTATTCTTTATGTATGTCTATGTATGACCCAACAGCAGAATGCTCCTAGCAGCTCAGTCTGCCTAAACGCTGATATAGAATCCCCTCTACCATTTTTAAGAGGCTCTTTTAGAATCGGGGAGTTTGGAACGATGCGCGTTCCCGAGGATCAGGGGACACGCACGCAGACTAACGTAACACCACCACCACTTTATCAAGCACCAGGAGCTAGCTTTAGCTTCGCTGCCTAATCTCCGCTAAAATCTCTCCCCAAATGGTGGATTTAAAGCCGTAATCTCCATCCTGCGTCAACAGTAAACCGTCAGCATCGTTGCTGTTTCCTACCTATCCGGTGTAAGATGATCTGGGGTGTCCGGGTGAAATCCAGCGGCCTGTTCTGATCATCCATCTCTTCCTCGGACTTGAAGATTTCTTTACAATCCGTGAATGTTTCTTCAGCAGGAGTTAACTGCTCGTTGATCAACTCTCGTTGAAGCTGGACTGAAGACATTCTGACTGCAAACACTCACTAATTTAGCCCCCAGATGAGCAGAATCTCTAGAATGACTTCATGTGGAGAAAAACAGCTAGCATAACGTTTAGCTTCTGCTTCTTCTTCGAGTTTTACGGCGGTTGGCATCCAGCTTTAGGTGCATTTCCGCCACCTTCTGTGTGGGAGTGTGAGTCGTAGTAGGGAGAAAAAATTCTAATTAAATTCTATTTATTAATTTACATTTTTTTAGAAATTCAATTATTAATTTATAAACATCTAATCCTCCAATTAATAGATTACTTAAATTCAACGTTTCAGTATCTTTCATCTTTAATTTCCTTGATAATATTTTCCTATTCCCTATATATTTTTCACATTTACATATTACATGTTCTACTGTTTCTCTATCCATTCCACAATCACACATTCCTGTATTATGTTTTCCTATTATAAAGAGTGTACTGTTTAAACCCGTATGTCCCATTCTCATTCTTGAAATTATGATTTGATTCCTATTACACATTTGAATATTTTCCAATTTACCTACCTTTTTCTTAATCTTATATAAATGTCTTCCTTTTTCCTCTCTTATCCAATTCCCTTGCCATTCTTCCATAATCTTATACTTAATATTTTATTTTATTTCTGCCACACTATAAGATATTTCCATCTTATTGTTCATTTTAGTAGCTTGTTTTGCATAGAAATCCGCTATTTCATTACCCTCTATCCCTCTATGAGCTGGAACCCACATAAACCTAACCTCTGAATTAACCTTTTTTAATCTAAACAAACATTCATATATTTCATATAAAACATCCAATCTTTTATCCGATGACATTGTATTGATTGATACTAAAGCTGACATTGAATCTGAACAAATAATACATTTCCTAATTCTATTTTGCTCTATCCACTGTAAACTAAACGAAATGGCTAACATCTCCACTGTATAGATTGATAGGCTATTAGGTGTTCTTCTTTTATTACATATGCCTAAATTTGGAATCCAAAAAGAAAATCCTGTTATATCTTTATTTAATTCCTTTGACCCATCTGTATATATCGGAATGAATGTTCTATATGTTTCATTTAGTCGTTTTTCCACTATATAATCCCAATTTCCTTTACCTTTTCTTTTAATGACTTCATTCTGAATGTAAAAATCTACATTTACTTTTGGAAATAGCCAAACAGGTGTAACTGAATATAAGAATTTATTAATCATCATTTTATTATTCAATTTTAATTCCTCTGTTAATTTACATGATTTCCAGATCGCACTCTCATATTTCCTACTACCATAATTTCCTGCTATTATCTCTTCTTTTATCATATGTTCATCTGCTTTACTTCCTTGAACACTAGCCCAATAATTAAGTTTAATTAATTTAAATCTTAGATTTAAAGGCATCTCTCCCATTTCAACTTGTAATGAAACTATTGGAGTAGTTTTTATTGCTCCACAGCATAATCTTAGAGGCTGGTTTTGTATTATTTCTATCTTTTTTATTAGTGTTTTACTTGCTGAGCTATATACTTTGCTACCATAATCAATAATGGATCTAATCATTACTATATATATTTTCTTTAATACTTTAGAACTAGCTCCCCAATCATTCCCTTTTAGACATCTCATTATATTAATCACTTTTTTACACTTTTCTTCTATTTTATTTATATTTTCCTTCCAGATTAATTTCTCATCAAATACAACTCCCAAATATTTAAAACTATGTACTTGTTCTATTGTTTTACCATACAATTTAAGGTCAATTTTAATATCCCTTTTATTTGTAAAAACCATACTCTTGGATTTATCAACTGAAAATATAAATCCCCAGTTAAAAGACCAATTTTCTACCTTTATTATTGCTTCTTGTATTTTTTTCTGTACATATTTAATATTTCTTCCTCTTTTCCATATAATACCATCATCTGCAAATAAAGCTTTACCAATATCTAATCCTATGTCATCAAACACATCATTAATCATAATAGAAAATAACACTGGACTAATTACACTCCCTTGAGGAGTACCATTATCAACTTTATAACTTTTTGACATTTTATTCCCTACTCTCACTTGAATGAATCTGTTAAACAAAAAGTCCTTTATCCAATTAAATGTTTTCCTTACAATTCCTAAACTTTTTAATTTAACCATTAATCCCTCCTTCCACACCATATCATAGGCTTTCTCTATATCGAAAAAAAACTGCTATTAGACTCTCTTTATTATTCTGTGCTTTTCTAATTTCATTTTCTAGACTCACTATTGGATCCATTGTTCCTCTACCTTTTCTGAAGCCATTTTGATACTTAGTTAACATTTTCTTACTTTCTAAATAATAATTTAACCTTTCTGTAATCAATCTCTCCATTATTTTTTCTATATGCGATGTTAATGCTATTGGCCTATAATTTTCTGGTCTACTTGGATTTTTTCCTGGTTTTAGTATTGGTATTATTAATGCCTCTTTCCAATTTTTTGGTAATTTTCCTTCATCCCATACTTTATTATATAATTCCAATAGTTTATCTTTCATCTTATTTCCTAATTTTTTAAGCATTTCATAATTAATATTATCTTTACCTGATGCTGAAATTTTACTTTTTCTCATTACCCTTTCTAATTCAAATAATGAAAATGGTGCATCTATTGCTGTTGATCTTTTCTCTTCCTCTCCTTCAACAGTATTTTTTTTCTTCCAGTTTCTTCTCTTCTTCTTTGTCTCTCTTCTGATAAATTTTCATTACTATTTATCCCCATAAAGGTTTTTACTAACAATTCTGCTTTATCTTCATTTTTAATAGCATTTTTTCCATCTACATTGATTATTGGATATCTGTACTCTTTATAAACTCCTTTCATCTTTCTTATCATTCCCCATATTTCACTTATTAATGTTGTTCTTCCTATTTTATCACAGAATTTCCTCCAGTTTTCTCTTTTTGCTCCTTTAACTACCCTTCTTGCTTCTGCTTGTAACCTTTTATATTTTATTAGATTCTCAAAATTATGTGTTCTTTTTAATATCTTCATACTTTTATTTCTCTCCTTAATTATTTTATTACCGCCCCCTTCTGCTCTGGAGTACGTTTAGCTTCTTCTTCTTCTTCTTCTTCTTCTTCTTCTTCTTCTTCTTCTTCTTCTTCTTGGATTTATTGGGGGTTGAAAAACAACGAATCAGGTCATTACCGCCACCAGCTGGTGGAGAGGGGGAACAGCAACATCACTTAAACACAAGATCCTGACATACAAATGCATTTATTAAATAATGAATCATTATATCATAATGTTTACATGTTTACTTTATGAGTTATTTTTTAGTAAAATAATTATATCTAGTTTAACTTAGGATTTCAATCAGATGTCTTCTTTCTTCCTCATATTCTGACATTATAATTTTTTGTTTTTCTATGTTTCATCATCTCCACAGTACTCATATTTTCTATTCTAATGTTTCTATAAAATGATCGTTCTCATATCCATCATGCATTTAAGTATTTTGGGGTGCAACATTTTTAATCATATTTATTAGTTGTTGTTTTTCCTACTCAGTAATGGATATAATAAAAATATAGTGAAGTACGACACTCAAAACTATCTAACTTTAATTATGATTAGGATTTCAGTCAGTTATCTTGTCCTACAGTTTCTGGTTGACAAAATTAAAGATATTTTGACAAAATATTATATAATCTTTGCTTCCAAGTCCAAAGGATAATAATTTAAAAGTTCACACCATGCTTAGAACCCTCTCTGGAACAAATTTACCTGAAACATAACCTGGTCCAAAGCAGGTTATGTTCAGAGATTACGTTACTATGGTTACTAACATACCTTGAAAGATACCTCCGTTTTTGGAACCGAAATTTGAGGTTATCCACAAACCTATCTTCAAACTTATCCGGTTATGTCACATAATCTGCTTTATGGATCCCAGGTGTGCTTTCTGAATAGTCGCCTTGTAAACTTACTAATGATGAACTGGAATTCTTAATTATATTTACGGTTCTGTGTGTTCATTTAGTAGACGACTGATAATCTATAATTTTTGTACTGTTTATACTGAAACTTCATCATTTATCTTTTTCCGTACATTAATATGAAACCCTAGAAACAAATCCATTTATCTCATTGGCTGTCTGGAAGAGTGTGTAGTTCTTCTTTTTCTGGTTAAACATAACATCGTATTGCTGCCATCTTCTGGATAAATTTAGTATTTCATATTTAGATTCTACTACAGCTGTTTCTTAATAATTTGTATTTGATCAAAATGTATGTATTGGTTAATGATTGAAAATATGAAAGTTGCTGTATAAGTAGGTACAGTACTTTTTTAATCAGAACTACTTTCTTTATCTCTTTTTTCCAGCAAGGTGTGACTTCCCCTGCAGGTCCATTTTCTACAAAATTGTCCTCATAAAATAGATAGAACATAAATAAAGAGGAGGAACATGACAACTGTCTTAATACGTGAATGCACAACTTGTACAGCAGAACTCTATGGTGGATTGTTTGTGCCACCAACCTGAGCTGCAGTGAGACTGATCTGAGAGCACATATCTATGTAAATGAACAATGTCTGCTCTGTTGCTGTGTGCGGTTCTGTTTCTGCTAGATTTATTTTCATGTGTTGTTGATGTAACTCTTCTGTATTTATTGTGAACTAATCAAAGTTTGTGTCTCTTAATCCTTATGTCATTTTGTATCTAATTGAACCAAAATAAAATAGAGTTTTCATATTTTCAATCATTTAAAATACATAAATAAATAAACAAACTAATTATGGGGAGCCTAAGTCTCCTCCCCTTCCTGTCGGCCCGTGGGTCCCCAGGCTGAAAAATAATGAATGGAAGTCAATGGAGCGATAAACGTTATTTTCTGGTTCGCTTTGTCTTTAATCCTGAATCACACATATGTTGTACTTTGATTTAAATGAGAACTAATTATGTATATTTCGTTTACGTTAAGTGACTTGGGATTTGATTGTCAAAATTTGCTTTTAAAATGCCTACAAATCAGAAGTCAGAAGTCGCATATATTACGTCATTTGGCCAAAAGGAGCTAGCACTAGCTATAGCATGTTATTAGCACAACAGCAGTACTTTCACTCTTTCTCCTGCGTTAAGATAGTTCTGGAGAAGACGGGCATGTGGGGGAAATTGAACCCTGCCCAGAAAAAAAAATTGGAACAATTAAAAAAAGAAATAAAGATTATTTCCATATAAAACGAATAATATTTTTGTTAGTAACACAAGTTAACAAAGAGCAATTCCTAAGTTTGAGCTCACTTTTTTGTGATCTGTCTTTAGGAATGGAAGTATCCGGGGTCAGAGGAAGGAAGCCCACTGCTGCTAGCTGGTCCTGGTTTGTCCCCATGGATGAGATGTTAGGACAGAGGCCCGTCCCCCTAATGCCTCCATGCATGAGGACACGCCAGGACCAAAATGCAGCAATGAGCTACCAAAGAGGAGAGAGGAGGAAGAGAATGATGGAGACAGGTAGCCAGCAGAGAGGAAGAGGAGAACGTAGACGTGTTGGACCTCATCAGGGAGGAGACGAGGCTGCAGAGGAAAGGAGAGCAGGGAGAGGATTCTGTTTTGTTTGTAAGGGGTATAAAGTTTGCTCTAATTGTTTTAAGAAAGAGTTCTGAAAAAATTGAATGAAAGAAATACTTTTCTTAATACATTGTAGTTAGTTTTTCTACTCTTTTTTTAAATTAATGCGACATTTAACAACAAAATGTACCTTATTAATGTTTAATGATTTGTAGAACCCTTTTAAGAACATATGAAAACAAGACGAAAAGAAAATACAACTAATTACAGAACATAGTACATTTTAATGGGTACTTGCAGGATTAACCTGAGTTACAGGGTAGTAAATCATTTAATTGTTTTTAAATACTATTATATATATACTATATAGTATATATATACTATAATAAATAATAGGATGGTCTGCAGAGAGCTTCAGGATGTCCCCTCCTGCTGTCCACTACATCGTCCATCAGGGTTTGCAGAGCTGCTCAGTGGACGGATGGCTCCTCTGTAAAATGTGTTCATAAATATTTATTTATTTATAAAACTCATGACACACCAGGTTTTAAATATTGAACCTATTGTTTAGTGCCTTCCAAATAATCCTGGTTTACAGTTCTCAGCATAAATGAGTACAGCCCCTTTAAAAAGTAGGAATTCAATCAGTAGCTCAATGAACAAAAGAACAATTTCCAAACCTTTCACAAGGCTGAGTTTTATTAAACACTTATTTAGCTCCATAACATGAAATTAAGGTCAATATTATAACTTGGATCACAAAATCTTCAGTTTTACAACAAATTGGTTGAAGCAAAAATTAATACACCCAGCAATTAAAACTACTACCTCTAATAATTTGAATGAGGACATGAACTTTAAGGACGGCACAAAGTCTTCTAGGCACGAAATGAACAAGTTGGCGACATATTGCAACATCGATCTTTTTCTATTCTTCAAGAATAACCTCTTTTAGAGCCTGGATGCTGGATGGAGAGGGATTCTCAACTTGTGGATTCAGAATCCCCCACAGGTGTTCGATTGGGTTCAGATCAGGAGAAAAACTTGTCCATTCAATCATCTTTACCCTGTTCTTCGTCAGAAATGCAACAGTAACTTTAGATGTGAGTTTTTGGATCATTTTTTTTGTTGGAAACGTGATGGCAGCATCTTCTCCTTCAGTATAGAGCAGTACATTATTGAGGTCATGATACCATCATTGAAATGCAGCTCCCCAACACCAGCAGCTCTCATACAGCCCATCATAAGGACACTGCAACCACCATGTTTCACTTAAATGCACAGTGCGTAATTTTGGCCATTTTTCGGCCAGTAGGGGGCAGTGCATACCTAAATTATCACAAGCATGCGGTATCTGAATATTTTGGGGGTACTTTATGAGGCTCTCTGCAAGCATTGATAGCTTGTTCTCTTTGTTTTCATTACTTTACGTTTAGGCTGAAAGCATCCCTTCATCAAGGAGGAGCTTTAGAGGGAGATCAAGAGGTCGGGGTAGAAGAAGAGTCCGATCTCGCGGTAAAGGGGAAAAAAACAAGCCCATTGTTCCGTGCCGTTCGTTCGTCCGGGCTCTTGCAGAAGTAAAGATGGCGTCTAATAGAGCTTTCCCCTGAAAAGAGGACCCGCGCCTATGTATTTTAAAAGTGATTTTTAAAGTAATATTTTACAATATTTTGCAATTAATGTGCTTTACGTTATTATTATTATTACATAATATTTTAATGGCGATTTTCAAAGATGTTCTGCAAAAACTACACACCGTCACTTTATGTTGCGGGTACCATCATTTTTGTCCAGGCCTGTTTGATGCATTTGTTTTTTAAACAATTCCGTCTAAGTAAGTTTGAAAAGCAATGTCTGACTTTCATCGGTTAACACCTATAGAATTTTTATTTATTATTACTTTTGTCAGATTATTGTTGTTTCTGTGACCATTAGGAGTTTTGCTTTTATTGACTGAAGGTTACCAACAATTTTGTCCACGTCTGTAGATGTGGCAAACGGAGTTGGGGAAATTACTGAATTATATGGCACGTACATTTTTCTCAGTTGTTTAGCTGTGTCAAAAGTTTCCCTGTGGTGGACACAGTAAAAGGAAAATAAGGATGTTACTTCTTCTGTGCAAGAAATCTAAGAGATTGTGATTGAACTGAGCATTTAAAGTTAGCAAGTAGGAAACTTTCTCCATTGTTGGCTTTTTGTTTTACTGAGTTTTTATTTCACTGCATTTTACCTAAGTCGATGCTGTCTGTTCTTCTAGTGCCTATTATAAAAGACAAATCAGGCTAGATAAACAGTAAGGATAACTACTGGCCCATTCCCCTGGCCAGTACCCTGTGTAAGGTTCTGGAGAGGGCTATTTTGACAAGACTGGAGGAGTTTGTTATCGCATATCTCAATCAATTTGGATTTAAACCAAAATTAGGTACAGATATTTGCATTTTTGCACTAAAAAGAAATATTGGGCCTGTACAGTAGACATAACACTACTATATTTACATGCTTTTGTCGATGCTTCAAAAGCGTGTCTGGCTGTCAGTTTGGAAATATTACTGTGAACCATTTGATGCATGCAGATGATTTGGTAATTTTCTGTCCATACAGTGCCGGTTTGTAAGAACTGTTAAGAGTTTGCTCACAATATGGTCTGGACTTTGATGTCAAATACAACGCGATAAAAAGCAGCATCATGATTATCAGGAGTAAAGATGATAACAACTTTCCTTTCCTGATTTCTTTTTATCTGATGGCATGTTACAGGGTTGTGTTGAAATCAAACATTTGGGACATTTTATCACTGCTGACTTATCGGACGATAGAGACACTTATAGGCAGTGTCGTGCAGCATGTGCGGGCTAATATGCTCGTCCTCTAGTTTTTTATGTGCTCTGTATTCGTCAAAATAACACCGTTCAAAGCATTCTGTACCCCCATGTACACTGACAGTTTATGGTGGAATTACAGGTTTGTTTGGTGGTGTGGTGTGTTTTTGGTTGTGTTTGTTTGGGGTTTTTTTTGTTGTTGTGTTTGTTTGGTTTTGTGGTACATTACAGCGCGTGCAGTGCAGCACAGCTCCTCGTTTGTTTTGTTTTTACAAGGTCTTTCACGTCATCAAGACGGTATCTCAGAATAATGCTGGTCGGCAGCGGCTGTATTTAAAGTGTTGAACGACCGTCAGTGAAACAGTATGAGGTTAATCCGGACATTTTACGATATTTTACAAAATCCCCCCCGGACATAATTTTATGGCCAACAAGGAGAACATGTCCGGGCAAAATAGGAAGTACGGCCACCCTAGTTAGTGTATGAAAACTTAATTAACATAATAATTAAGAGTATTGTCAGCTTCATAGCTAAAGTTGCTGAATTTACCCTCAGATTCAAGTCTACGTTTCTTTAACGGGTTGGAGGCAGAGGTCCGCTGGATGAGTCGGCGCCTCTTGGGCTGGGGAGGGCGATTGTATCCCAACCACAACTCAGGGAAAGGATTATCCTTGGTGGATTTGCTGTCAATAAAGTGATAAGAACAAACAAAAACGTTGCGAGGTGGATTCTTTAGATTCAATGCCCTCAGCCAGGCTCTCGATTCAGAGTCGGTATCAGGCTTGCGAAAAAATGTAAAGAATGGCGCGCATGGACATTGCCTCTTCGTAGCTGGTTTGTGGTCGTAGCACTCTCGATCTAACCACTCGTTCAGGTGCTTTCTCGAGTTATTGCAACCAACTACCGCACACGTTGTTCCCGAACCACTTTTCTTCATGTTGCAATTGTTATATTATATCCTCTTTGTCACCACGATATCAGTACCACAGTATCGCACTACGGAGCTAGCTGGCAAAAACAAACCCAGTCCGCCAGAACGGAAGTGGATTGCATATAAGGGAGGAGTTTAGGAAGTAAAGCGGAAACGGCTCGTAAACTTCTCTATACTGGTGTTCCCTCCTGTGCTGCGGTGCTTCGTAACCTGATGCACAGATGTATATGCAGGCTAATACTTTTTGAAAATTACATAATTTCCTGCTTAACTAATGTGAAACAAAGTTCGAATCGTCTCTCATCTAATCTGTGGAGACACTGGAGGAGCTGCTTATTTGCATAACTGATTCGGGTGTTTTATTGTGCTGTTGGACTGCATTAGGTTTGAAATAAAGTTTGTTGATGATGATGATGAGGAGGAAGAAAGTTTGAAATCCTAAGAATTAAAGTTAAACTACATATAATTATTTTACTAGAAAATAATTCATAAAGTAAACATTATATACTGAGTCATTATCTAATAAATCATTATATCATGTTTATAGGATCTTATGTTTAAGTGACGTTGCTGTTCCTCCTCCCCACCAGCTGGTGGCGGTAATGACCCGATTCGTTGTTTTTCAACCTCCATAAACCCCAAGAAGAAGAAGAAGAAGCTAAACGTGATGCTAGCTGTTTTTCTCCACATGAAGTCATTCTAGAGGTTCTGCTCATCTGGGGGCTAAATTAGTGAGTGTTTGCAGTCAGAATGTCTTCAGTCCAGCTTCAACGAAAGTTGATCAACGATCAGTTAACTCCTGCTGAAGAAACATTCACGGATTGTAAAGAAATCTTCAAGTCCGAGGAAGAGATGGATGATCAGAACAGGCCGCTGGATTTCACCCGGACACCCCAGATCATCTTACACCGGATAGGTAGGAAACAGCAACGATGCTGACGGTTTACTGTTGACGCAGGATGGAGATTACGGCTTTAAATCCACCATTTGGGGAGAGATTTTAGCGGAGATTAGGCAGCGAAGCTAAAGCTAGCTCCTGGTGCTAGATAAAGTGGTTCTGGTGTTACGTTAGTCTGCGTGCGTGTCCCCTGATCCGCGGGAACGCGCATCGTTCCAAACTCCCCGATTCTAAAAGAGCCTCTTAAAAACGGTAGAGGGGATTCTATATCAGCGTTTAGACAGACTCTGCTGCTAACTGGATGATTGTCTTCAGATTTCTGCTGATGGATCTGTGGATCCCGGGAGTCAGAAAGGTGGAATAATTGTTCCTTCTTTGTCTCTGAGTCCGGGCTGATGCCTCTATGATGGAATATGGAAGCATATATGTAAAATAAATTAGCAGATCTGTCTTAAAATTGAAATAATAGCAGAGAGAAAAATTATAATGCACATATATTTTTTGTACTTTTTTAGCTGATCAGAAGTTTCTATCTGCATTAACTGAAGCTGTTTTCTGAGTGTTGATCTTTCCTATGTAGTTAATTACTTCAGTTTTGCTTTGATTTAGCTGGAGAAAGTTACGAAATATCCATCTTTTGATTTGGTCAATGCATTACTGCTTGGATGGGTTCAGAGTCACCTGCTGTCAATGTAATACATAAAGCTGAGTATCATCTGCATAGTTATCATAACTAATCTTATTTGTTGTTAGAATCTGGGCTAGTGGGAGCATGTTAATATTAAATTAGAGAGGCGTCAGGATGGAGCCTTGGAGGATTCCACATGTGATTGTTCTTTATGACAAGCTTCCTATTGAAACAAATAAATCCTTGTTCTTTAGGTAAGACTCAAACCAGCAAAGTGCTGTACCAGTCAGTCTGAACAAGCTCTCCAGATATTCCAGTTGTATTTTATGATCAACTGTGTCAAAAAAAAATAAGAAGCTGAGTCTGGATAGACCATCAGTAAAAAGTGTTGCCCTGTATCACCAGCAAAGGTTAACATGACTATCTTTTTACAAGAAAAACGGCTAAAATATAGGGCGGTCAAAATTAACGCTGGTTGATAAATTCCTAAAATGAACTCCATATTTTTACAACGCCACCCTGTTTATAATTCAGCCAGCATCACATCAGTTCTTCCTAACCTGCCAAACTATGAACTGCTGTGCAGCAGCATGTTTGTGTGCCTAAATGACATGTAAGTATATTATTATTGGCATTTTGGGTTGATATGGTTGTAAGTTCATAAGTGGTCTGTGGGAATTTTCCTTGCTGTCTGCTTTGGATGTAAGTCAGCTGTGCACGGTGCAGAGTATAACGGCCCTTTTCCACTAAGGCTGGCGTGGTTCGGAACGGGACGCTTTGGAACGGTTCTGCCGTGTTTCCATGACCTCTGTCCAGTCCGTGCCGACCCCCTTTTTTTGGACTACTTCTGCCTTGGTCAAAAGTTTGCCGAATTGACTCAACACCCCCCCCCCCCCCCCCTATGGACTGATTGGTCCAATGATATGATATCCGTCTCACTCCTACCTAGCAGCGGTAGCCCTTGATTGACCTGGAGTTGTTGGTTTGAAGTGATCTCTCAGAAAGTAATAACAGTGAAAGCATCAAAGTCAGAATTGTTCTCCATATATTTCAGCATATTTAAAATCTCAAAAGGTTTTGGTTTTCTTTGCTCTAAGTAGCTCCATATTTAAAAAAACTGAGTGCTTTATAAACTGTTTTAAAGTATTTAGGTAGGGTTGTGGTTTTGATAAAGCGGAAGTCAAACGTTGATGGGGAGAATAAATTTTTTTTTCTTCAATTCAGTTTATTTATATAGCGCCGTTTCACAACAGATGTCATCTCAAGACACTTCACAAGAAGACTTATTACAATACAATGTTTAATTTAGAGAGGAAAAACTCCCTTTTAACAGGAAGAAACCTCCAGCAGAACCAGGCTCAGCACAAGCGGTCATCTGCCGAGTCTGTCTGGGGTTTGGAGAAGACAGCCGAGACACAGAAAGAGCAACAGAACTGATGCAGAAGCAGAAGTTTGTAGCAGGATGTGGAGAACGTTCCTCCACTGGAATGCCATCTTAGTCAGGGACGTCCAGCAGGGCGGGTCAGGAGCACCTACTGTAGGAAGAGACTAAGGGAAAACAGGTTAGCGCTTGAATTGACAGCACATCATGCAGTTGGGGAGAAGCAGGAGAGAAAGGTTTATTTTTATTTTTTTAAGAGTCCTGTCTAGCAGTTTGCTACTCAGAATAGGTGTCTGAGTACCAAGTACAAGCTCAACAGATTTACTTTCCCAAGCAGTAATACTCTTGCCACGGGGATCAGGGGCACCCCACCCCCCAGCAGGGACCCGACAAGATGGGTCCCCCGCCGCCAGACAGGAGGCACCCGCTCAGGGGTCAACCAATGCTGGACAGCCCCCCCCAGATGAACCGACCAGGCAATAGAACTCATGGAACTGGCAGGTGGCCTGGGCGCCAGGCACGGTCCCCACCGGGGGTGTTGTTTCCTTCCCATCCCCATTTACCTCTGTCCACCTGCTCCTTCATTATACCTTTCACAAGGCCTTGGGACGTGGGCACGTCACTGGGGTGCAGCATGGAGTTTCCGTCTTCGCTACCCGGTGGTGGCCTGGGTCCCAATTTTCTTGAGCAACTTAGACACTTACACTCGCAACATTTACATCACACACGCACATGTAGGGACTGCCGGTGGGTGCGCCTCGGCACTGGAGGGGGCCCCGCCTGTGGTGCCGGTACCCACTGTTTAAATGCATCCATGTACCCGGCAGTATTCCCATGTCTCACCCTTCTGTTTTAAGTGCACATTAGAACAACACGCAACAACACCACAATTGAGCAGGGGGAGAGAGGCTGGGGGTCTTTCCACACCCCTGTTTGTTGGACGATCAGGGGTTGGAGCCCGGGTGGATTATCAGGCCGTCTGTTCGGGGACCTGGGCTGGTGGGCTACTATTGCCGGGGTGGGGGCCTTGGCGGTCTGCTTGTCCCCATCCTGGTGGGCAAAGGGGTCTGTCTCCCGGGTGCAGGGGCAGGGTGCTCTGTCGGGGTGTCTGTCCCTGGGAGTATAGAGTATGTATGGGATGTATGAATGAGTGTACAGCGTACAGAATGTGTGTGCATGAGAGGGAGGGTACGCATGAGTGTCTCTGTCTGTCTATGTCTACTTGTCAGGTTGGGTGTTTGGCTGCGTCACTCCCCGTCGGTAATGGATGCTCCTGCCCGCTGGTCGATGATGGCTAGGGTTGGGCATCGTTTAAATTTGCACGATTCCAGTTCCGATTCCGATTCCTCGTTTTCGATTCCGGTTCCCAACGATTCTCGATTCCGATTCTTTTGAGAGGCAGGCCCAAATAAATTAATGTTTTTTAAATGAGCTAGCTAACCAGAGGTCTTTCTGGATGAAGAAGTCTGAATGAATTTGAATTCTCTGACCTTTTCACTATGACTTCTCACAGGCTTGTTTTATCAAGTATATACATATAAAATCTATGAACTTGAATAATATTGTACATTTCCTTCTCACAGGGGTACACTTTTCACAAGAGTTTTATTTTTTTAAACTTAATTAAAACACATTTACCACATCCTGAGCGTCTGATGCTGCAGCAGTTACTTGAACATGTAACTGTGCTCCCACTGATGGACTAATCCGGTCCAGATTAGCAGCAGCTACAGGGAAAAAAGAACTAGAAACCCAGACCTGCCAACATGTACGCATTTTGCGTACTCAGCACGCATTTTGACCCTTAAGTACACTTGTACGGTTTGGTGCTCTCTTTGTACGCATTTTGTTGCACCTTGCATTTCGCCGGCATCAGTTTCTAAACTTTCAATGAAATCCATAACGTTGATTCTGCCACTGACTGAGCCACAGCGTATAGGTGGAGTGAAAAGCTTTCGGCCAATCAGAGTGCTGCATTTTAACCCTCCACCCGCCTGCCCTTCATATCCAAATGCTTCGCGCGTTCAATTCAATTCAGCCCCTAAAGCAAGCAAGCCAGGCTGGCCCGACAACTTGCCAGCTGCGTGCTATGGCTGAACCGCCACATAAAAAGCATCGGAAACCACAGCAGTTTCTCGAAACCTATCGGGAGAGATGGCCTTGTCTCCAACAGGTAACGAACTCGGTACCACACACAAACACGCCCCAACCCCCTGAAACATAATATTAAAAATAAAAGGATAAGAAAAAAATTGTTCATAGTGTCTAGCTAGCTAAATCCAAATATCATTCGTTTTTTCCATTTTCACAGGGCTTTCCACAAGCACCGGTTGCCGGCTATATAGCCGACTACTCAATGAAGTCCAGCCGGCTACTAATTTATGACCAGGATGTGATTCCGCGCAATGCTGTGCACGATGTTAGCGTCCCCATCGTATTTTCCCTTTCATACTTCAGCATGATTCCCGCTGTGACACGGCTCTATTCTCCGCTTTAAACTCCGCTGCTCCGCCCGGTCCTTTAATATACTTTTGGCCGGTCGCACTGAACTAATATCCTTCCGCCCACTTAAGTTGTACCCAGTTTGATCATGGGGCTCTTGACTCAGGTCTAGCTAAATGGACGATGCGGAGAGGCTATAAAGTCCACAGCGGCGTTGTTGTTAAACCAGGCTGTCGGAGCCGTCATAGACGAGAAGCAGAGAGTCATTTTGATGAGTCAGTCCTCCCTTCAAGCGTTCAATTAGTGAAAAAAACGGATTCCTAAGAGTGTGTTTTCGTTTGTTTATAAGGGATAATTATTTGCTGTTTATTTGTGTAGCCACCACTGCACTGTGAACGTGTCATGAACTGAAAATAAGAGATTTACAACCACAGAAAGCCCGTTGATGCCATACTATGCCAGCTTGTAATGCCTGTTTTTTATTTTTAGCTGTGCAAATCAGTTTTTATTCCTACTATGTTGTATAATGATGATAATAATTTAGTGATAATAGTAGTAGTAAAGTAATATTATATTTGAGCAAATGTCTGAGAAAATAATATAGACTGCTTATTATTCAATTCAATTCAAAGATACTTTATTGATCCGGTCACTGAAGTGCTAGCAGCCGCCAGAGCAGCGCTCCCAGTCACATAATAGTAGTAGTTGTAATAATAATAAAAAGTATTAGTAATCTTCTCCTGTTCATGGTTTCTTCCTGCCAAGAGGTGTGAGAAAGATGCCACCAAAAAGAAAATCCAATAAGCAGACTCTGGAAGGCTTCTTAAAGAAGAAAAGTGGTAATTTTAAGTGCTTCAGAGTAGTACTAAGATTCTGTATTCATCCTAAAAGGGACATTCATTGTTCAAATCAAACATTTTTCAGATTTTTTTATTTTAATGGTGGCATTTTAATGTACACCGACAAGTGTTATATTGTTGCTGCTGCTATATTTTGAGTTGGGTATGGACTCTGATCCTGAATGGGAAGATAGTGACACAGTGAAGGTGATTAAAGAGCAGAATGGAGATATGAAACCATTAAGTTTATCATTTATGTTGGAAACGTCTTTTACTTAAGAGTATTTTTATTTTATTTGTATACATATTCTGGTGTTTATGACAAAGTTAATAAATGCACATGAATATCGTGCTGTTACTTACATCTACACTATATGGTCAGCCCCCCCCTTAAGCTGGCTACTTTCATATTATTGCTGGCTAGTCTGTGTCTATGTGGAAAGCCCTGTTTTCCATTGTTGAAAATCAAAAAATGAAAAAGTGACAGATTCTTTTGTTTTTTAATCTAACACAAAAAAAGAAATATTGCCTGGTTTTTCATATTTCAATTTAGACTCGGATCAAACATAAAAAATGGAAAAACGGGCCACAGGGGTCGGGGCCGGACCGTGGTCCGTGTACGTTTAGGCAGTTTTAAACAAAATCGAAAAAACAAGACAACAGCTCAGTGTTTCGTTTTTCGCTTCGGTTGGAGGAAACAAGAACATAATACCGAGCTGTTATCTCGTCTTTTCGACTTTGTTTAAAACGAAAAAAAGAACACCCAAGCGGTGTACTCATAAAATTTCTTCATGGTTGGCAGGTCTGGAAACCGTTTGTGTTGAGAAAAATGATCACATCGGCCTTCTCAGGCAATAGGCGTGATCGTTCTGGACAGATGGTGTCTCCTGCAGTGGAGAACACACGTTCACTGGAAGTAGATGACGCTTGAACGCATAGGTATGAAAAAGCAATATCAGACAGTAAAGGATAAGTCTTTCGTTGGTTCCACCACCATGCAGCAGGGTCCTCAGACATGATGGCCAGTGGAATTTCCTGGTACATCTGCAGCTCTCTCTCCACTCGTTTCTTGATGGACATGGAGCTCTGCTGTGACACTATGTTCTCTGCCTCCTCCTCAGCAAACAGCTCCTCCAGTGGAGTCATCCTGGACCGTTTGCAGGAAGGCGGTTGCTAAAAAAAAACAACACAAACCCAGAAGGTTAATCAGTAATATCACTAAAAAAGAAAAACATCCATTAAATCCATTTTTAAGATGGAGAACCTATATAATATCAGCTATCATACACTTACACTCACCTCCTCCTCTGCCTCATTCTCAGACTGGATGGTGTCCACATCAGCTCCACAGTCTTCCTCTGTTGACTAAAATGAACATAACTAAGTAGCTTTTAGATCTAAGATTTTAATAGGTGAAAATGACAGTTATGCATGAATGACATTTCACCTGGTCAATCAGCTTCCTCTGGATCTGGTCCCAGACGGTGTCATCATCCAACTTGTGTTTAAAGCGCGGATCCAACAAAGTGGCCACTTGGAGAAAGTTCTTGATCTCATCATTCTGTGAAATACATATTCTTTAAATGTTTTAACAAGCCTCTGGAACAAAGATATCTCTATTCTTGATCCATTTCTTTCCAGCTGCCTGCCTCAGTCAGTTACCTGGTAGCGCTTTGATAGGTTTGCCCAAACCTGTTTTTTAAGGTTGGATACAAACACTGTGTCTCCCTCTTTCACGGTCAGACGTGCTTCAAGCTTTTGGAGAATGGGTAGTATCTGTCCACATGTAGGGTTTTTTTCTGAAGACACGCAGAGTGTTGATGTGTAGAGAACTTTCATGAGATTGATGAAGTCTTCAGCTCTCCGAAAATCCTCATCAGTCAGCCGAGCAAGCCTGTATGAAAAAGAATTGAGAACACATAGATTGGTGTTAGAAATTATCTCTTTTTTTCTTAACATAACACCAGACATATGCACTCCCTACATTAGCACAAAGTCTATCATAGTGACAGCCCTTTGTAGTAAGTCAAGAAAACTAATACACTAATGCAGTGTATTCACTCTTAAACTGTTGTTAAAATTTATATTTGGTGTGTACTGGTACATTTATTGTCTAAGCTCGTCTGTCTATCTCTACCTGTCCCTTTCCATGTTTTTCCTGAGCCGCTGATCCAAGCTGGCTGCTTGAATTGCAGGGTACTGCTCTGTGAATCTCTCCAGCATTAGATACAGAGAGTTCCAGCGCGTTCTCACATCAAGGATGAGTGAAGCTTGGTTTATGCTCGCCGCACGAACATTCCGCGCGGAAACGAGACGTGCGGAACTGGCCGAGACGTCTTCGAGCAGCGTTTATACTTTCTGCAGCTTGTCCCTGCTGAGAGCCAATATTCTTGACGACTGTAGGGGGCGGCGTAGGGCTCTACGGCATGCATACAACACTACACCATAGTAGAAGTAGTAATCACTGTTGTTTACAAGATGGTGATACCCATGAGCTTAAACAAAGCAGAACTTTTATGCTGTTTATTAGGAAAAAAGACGAAAAAAGGAGACCGTCCTCTCTTCCATTAAAACACATTTGATCACAGTGCTCTCTATCGGCCGAATCATGAAGATGTCTATTTACGAACCTCCAGCAATATGAGCTCTTGCCAGTCCGCCATGTTTTTCCGCGCGGGGCCATCCGCGTAGTTACAAATTTTCCTAGGTGCGCGGCGCGGAAATTTCGGGCGGGAGGAGGCCACGCGGAAAGGCGTGGTTGCTGAAATGACGCAATTTGGCCACGTGGAGCCGTGCGGACCTTGCGGACGCGGCAAGCATATACCAAGCTTGAGTGTGAGCTCTGATTAAAAAAACAAAAAAATTACTATGAATTTACATGCCAAAACAGTTTTATAAACTTTGACGACACCGTTTATAAAATACCAATATTAACTAAACAAGTTGCTCACCAACTCCAGATAAAAATATATTTTATTTTCTGATACTTGCAGTTATCCGTCACATTTACTAATACTAACCCCTTTATATCTGACTTTTAGCCACTACTAACAGATCAAACGTAGCGGGGGTCAGGCTGCGGTTAGCGGGGAAAGCAAAATCCAACCCCCCACTGAGCCTTCAGCTCCCGCAGCCTGTCTGCGGTGCTGAGCTGCTCTGTAAACGCCGGAGAACATTTTAAAATAGGCAGATTCTTCATAAACTGACGGTATGGATGAAGTTAAGTCTACTTTCTCACTTAAAAACATCTTAGAACTGCTTTTTGTTACGAGTTATTAACATTGCATTAGCTCGTTAGTAATCATTAGCCGGTTATTATTTTTGTTATCAATGTTCATTACGTATCAACTTCAGGCATCTCTTCTTGTCTTTTTCGTCATGGGGAAATCGGTAATAAGAGATCATTCTGTTCACGTCGTTTTTGTTATTGCAACTTGGGACACAGCACTGCATTTTAATGCTGTTGTAGTCCAGCGAATGAACATGAAAGTGACGTTTTTGGACATGATGACATAGTGCCTAGCCATCCCCATTTGACCGGAGTTTCAAACATTTGTCCAGTAAATTGAAAACCGGACAACGTGACCATCTAGGTGCAAGTTTTTTTTTTCTAGCGGAAAAATGTTGGGTCAAAGGAGATCAGCTGTTTACCTGTGAGCTGACGTAGTGGAGTATGCTCGGTTGGAAGAGCTTATTATAAGACTTTTACCTGGAAGGAGAAAAACCTGCAGTGAGTTTATTAAGTATAGCTTAGTCCTCTTATTTACAAGGTAAAGGAATAATGCCTGTTTTTCAGTTTAAAGCTCTGAAAAGGTCCAGACCGATGCCGAAATCTGTGCGCACATAAAAGCAAGCTTTATTAAACTAGGTGTACATATTCTTATACCTCAAAATTATTTTTGCATCTGATCCATTCCGGGCTCCTTGCAGACATGAAGGGAAGATTGAGTTTTGTATCCTTCTATTCCTCTTGCCTGTCAAAATTGATTTGCTTGCTCAAAGTCCCCTCTTGCACTGAAGCGACAGAGGAGCAGTTTGCAAATGCAAAAAGCTTGTATAAGTGTAGTGAAACAATGTAAGTGCAGTTTACAAAAGTACGTTTTTTTTTGCTGTATGTTAAGTAAACATTTTTAAGTCAGTGTGAAGAGATAAGTGGGGAAAAAAGACGTGCACCCACTCAGTCCACTGCTTCCGCAGGTCCCCCAAGGTCTGGAATCGGTCCTTGTCCACAATCTTCCTGGGGGTCCGGTCACCTCTTCTCGTTGTGAAGCGTTTTCTGCCACACTTTTTCCTTCCCACAGACTTCCCACTGAGGTGCCTTGATACAGCACTCTGGGTACACACTGTATATTCGTTCAGAAATTTCTTTCTGTGTCTTACCCTCTTGCTTGAGGGTGTCAATAATGGCCTTCTGGACAGCAGTCAGGTCGGCAGTCTTACCCATGATTGCGGTTTTGAGTAATGAATCAGGCTGGGAGTTTTTAAAAGCCTCAGGAATCTTTTGCAGGTGTTCAGAGTTAATTAGTTGATTCCGATGATTAGGTTAATAGCTCGTTTAGGAAACCTTTTCATGAAATGCCAATTTTTTGAGATAGGAATTGAACTACTTCAGTTGTGTGTAATGAATCTAAAATATATGAAAGTCTAATGTTTATCAGTACATTACAGAAAATAATGAACTTTATTGCAATATGCTAATTTTTTTAGAAGGACCTGAAGGCCATACAAGCTGGCATAGTATGGCATCAACGGGCTTTCTGTGGTTGTCAATCTCTTAATTTCAGTAAATAACACGTTCACAGTCCAGTGGTGGCTACACAAATAAACAGCCAAAAATTCTCACACTCTTACGAATCCGTTTGTTTTCACTAATTGGACGCTTGAAGGGAGGACTGAATTACCAAAATGACGAATTACTCGTCTATGACGGCTCCAACAGCCTGGTTTAACAACAACAACGCCGCCGTGAACTTTATAGCCTCTCCGCATTCTCCATTTAGCTAGACCTGAGTCAAGAGCTCCATGATAATGGGTACAACGTGAGCGGGCAGAAGGATATTAGTTCAGTGCGACCGGCCAAAAGTATAGAAAAGGACAGAGCGGAGCAGCAGAGTTTGAAAGCTAACCCGGTTCACATAGCATTCTGGTGGAGAATAGAGCCGTGTCACAGCGGGACTCAGGCTGAAGTATGAAGGGGAAACGCAGTGCACGCCGCCCTCACCCCCTCACTCATATCCCCCTGAGAGGAGAGATTTGTGCATTTTTAGGCTTGAAAAAAATCCTCAATTGACGCAAAAATCGTCATTTTGCGTCATTGGAAGATTTTTTGGCCAAAGGCATTAAACTACAGCCAGTATTGAGTGTTAGTTCCGCATGTTTTCACCACGCCCATATGGGGAGGGATCTCACTCACAGAAAGTAAAGGTGTCGTGTCCGCCGTCTTTCTGTAGAAGCTAAGCTAACAGGCTCTTGCTGGAGAAAGTTTGAATAGTACGCTAATCCCAATGGAAGGTACTTTTGAAGTTGAAATGGCAGAAGGGGATTTCGAAGATGTGTTACGAGAATCAGATGCCCGCGGCTACCTATACGAGCCGCAGTACAGTGATGGAGGAACAAGAGGCCGTCAGGGCAGCTGCTGCAGGAGCAAGACCTGCTTGGTGGACAGGAGGAAGAGCTTGTGCAGACTTGAGCTGGGGCGGATTGGTGGTGTCAGTGCTCTCGCTGTTTGCCTGTGGAAACTGATACAGATTTTTGAATATTTTGTTTGTTTTTCTTTTTGTTATTAAGAGAGCAAGCCTGTTCACGGTAGGTGTGGTTTGTGAGTGGCCTCAGGGCAGCAAAGCAAGTTCATTCTGGGATACGTTTTCTTGCTTTTCTCAGTCTAAATGCTCCAAATTCAAAAACAATTTCACATTTCTACTACATATCTGACCCACTTTAAATAGACATTCATCATTCCAGGGGTGAAGTATTCCTTTAAGCTGAAAAGTATTGACATAATTCTGGTCCACGTCATCCAGCCCATGTGAACAGACTTGCATAAAGCTCCCTCTGCATTACTTTCAATTGGTATAAACTAGGGCAGGGCAGTTTAAACCCCAGTCTACAAATTGAGGTGCTGCTCTGAAGCGTACAAACTTCCTGCTTCCTGGAGAGGTCAGGAGAGATAGAAGACAGCGAGACGATGTGGGTGGGTGCCTGAGTTCTATGTCAGTGTGTGCGTCGGTACATCTAGGTGGATGGGCTGGAGGATATTCTGTTTACATTCCTCTCACAGACATTTGATTGTGGACCAGTTGGAGGTCTACATGGTAGCCAAAATAATAGTTTGAATAGCAGGGAGAGCAAGTTTCCTCTCTGTCCTTCAGTCCATCAGTGGTTTCTTTTATAGTCTAATTCAACCAAATTTAAAGTTCAGATTAATCCATTAATTTCCAGTTGCACCAATCTGCACTGACAGTTTCTCCAAGTCCTATGACAATTTGCGAATGAGCCCCAAAGTGCCAGCTAGATCGCCTCTTGCAGCATCTAGCCTGGCTCTAGCTCACCAAGCGTGAGGTTCTGAGTTCAAGCACCACGAACCCGAGCTTCAGACTGTTCATTGAGCCTTCCAATCGCTTCCAGAACGGTCTCCAATTTCGGTATTTGTTGCTCCATTTTACAGCGGATCCAATACATGCCCATTCCAATCAGCAGGAACCCGATCAACATAAATCCAGATAGCCAGATATCTTATATAACCCTGATACCCTTTTCCGGTGCTTCTGAGATTTTTTAAATGGCATTCAGAGACCAGCTGAGCAGTTCCATCTTTCGCTTTTTCAGTTTTGGTTTGGAGAAAAATGCAAAAAGACACTCCAGATAGAGGCACAGGGCACAGAGCTGTGGGATAGGACACAGGAGGAGGAGGGAGAGAAAGAGTGCGTCACCGCTGAGAGCCGGAAGAGAATGTGTTTAGAGTCCTCTAGCAACTTTTTTTAAAAGCGACTAGCGACAAATGCAGTGTTTTTTATGCGGTTATTGGATGCTCTGAGACTCTAGCGTGGAGCATATTACTGCTTTCACTGAGCAGCAGGCGACCCAAAGCGCTCCCAGCCCAGCAGCTACGCCGGCACTGGTCCTACCAGTCAGAGCAGATACCCTCGGAGTCCAGAATGTTGATATAGTGCTTGAAACCATCGCTGGTTGGTCATTTGCTCAGATGTAAATTCAAATTATTTTTTTTCTAAAATACGACTGCACACTAAAATCGCAGATTTCACTCACAGCCCCTGTAGCTTCCTCATCTGGTCTTTCTGATCAAGTCTCTAAATCTGAACTGGACTCTAAAGGATTAGGAATCAAATCCTTAATTAAAAGGCTGCTTGAAGCCGTGCAATGGCAAGAACCTATCACATTTTGGAGCTCATTAGGCTAATACCAGACCTTGAATACAGATAGGGAGGGGTTTTGTTGTGACTATTGTCCACTCAGTTACCTTGGTGAACTGCTCAATATACAGAGGCAGTGATGTTGATAGGTACGCGTCCTGCGTCCCTGACGCATTTAAATATGAAAGGAGGCAGTAAACTCACCATCAATGCGTCCCGGGGACGCAGCTCATTTTTCAGGCAGCATGGTGAGCTCTTATACACTCCTCCTTCTACTCTTTATCAAATATATATTTGACATATTTCCTCATCTATTTGGGTCTTGTCACTCTGTTGAGTCAAGTTGGTGCGGCCGTGTGTGGGTGGAGGAGTGCCGATTCCGGCAGCTATGGTACGTTTCCCGTTCTGCATCCAGGGGTCATTAGTTTATTTTTGATAGAGAAAGACTCAAGATGGTTTCATAACAAGAGCACAATTAAGAAAACAAGTCCGAAAACCCATGACTCATGATATCTGCATGCGACTTCACAGATAAACAAGCCCAACGTCTCTTATAACAAATGGACTTGAAAACACTGGAAACAAATAAAACCAAATGGTGTGTCAGATCTCGTCAATTTCTGTCCAAATCACAGATGCCTATTTGCATTGGATTAGGACCTCGTAGTTTAGCAAAATAATTACAGGGGATACAGTAATTTACAGGGGAATTATTACTTCACAAATAACCCATGGTCGATTTGCACAGGATTAACATCACAGACAATCTCTGCAATTATTATGAATAAAAAATAAAAAAAGATAAATAATTGCATGTAGTCCCTGGGTAAAACTAAACCCGTCAGAAATAGGCTTCACGTTCAGCAGAGCAGACAAACGTTGTGTCAAGCCACTACACATATACCGGAAGCAGACGTGATCCCCAACCACAATAAAGCTACATGCTAGTTTAGCCGTTAGCATAAAAACGCCAGTCACGGTGGATTTCATCTCAACAATTAAAAATACGAACTTCACTGTAAGTAAACTCGCTTTTCAACTAGTCGAGGATGAGGTCATTCGTGTTGATGTTATAACTTTTAGGGATGTGCTGTAATGAAATAAAACATATTTTAATGGCAGTGATGAAAAATATTTTGACAGACTGCCGTTATTTTGTTATATGCAGACGCCGCTTCCGACGATTATTTATTATTAAGCATCAATTATGTTAATTGGGGACCCATTGTAACAGACTGGTGAGCTGTCCAAGGTGTACCCTGCCTCTCTCCTGCTAATAGCTGGGATAGGCTCCAGCCCCCCGTGACCCTGAATTGGATAAAGCGGTATAGATAATGGATGGATGGGGGACCCAATGAATTTGCCACCTGTGGGTCCCGAGGACTCACCACATTGAAAACCTATCAACATCACTGCAGAGGTATTGATTTTTAGGTCATCCCGCCCAGCCCTGGTATAAACTTCTAAAAGCGTTCAGGGTGTCCTTCAGGTGACATACACTATCTCAGGAAGATGTAAGGCGATCAACATGTCCAACATCAGTAATCCATTATCACTTAAAAAAAAAAAAAAAAAAAAAAAAAAATTTATATCCTCCAGCTCTAGTTTACTGATTGTCTCTAGAAACAGAACCAAATATGGGGAAGCAGCTTTCAGTTTCTATGCTCCCCACATTTGGAACAAACTGCCGAGCGAATGCAAAACTGCAGACACACTGAACTCTTTTCAATCTAAAATAAAAACATACCTATTTAGACTTGCTTATGTGTAATATATAGTATTATTTCCAATACTTTAATTCCTAAATTGTTGTTTTAAATGAAATGCTGTTGTTTTATCTTGTAAATGTCCGTTTATGCCTTTTGAATGTGTGCAATACAAATAAAATCGCCTTGCCTAGAAAATACATAGTTGTATTGTTTGTAGAGATTTAAAATTCCATTAGATTACATGGAGATTTTCCTTCAGACTGTTGGGTAGAAATTTGGTTTTGGGACTAAATAGTTTTTGTAGTATCTTCATATATATGAGGTGATTGAGCAAAACTGTTTTCATTAACATGCAATCAAAAGCTTTTTTCTTGTGTTTTTCTGCAGACCATCTACTGGATCATGTTTGGAAAGAGGAGGTTTTCTCTGACCAGCAGCTCTGTAAACAAGAGAGTGATTCCAGTTTGGACAAGAAGGAATCAGAACCTCTGAAGGTGAAAGAAGAGCCGCAAGAGCCAGAACAATCCTGGATAAAAGAGGAAGCAACAGAGCTCTACATAGATGAGCATAAAGGGCAACTTTTATTGAAGCTTGAGCCTGGAGATGCATTCATGGTGACTCCCACACATTTAGAAAATGGCCACATTAAACCAGAACCAATCGGGAACCAAGTTATTTCACAGGACTCCAATGGAACTGAGAACCAGGATCAAGAAGGAAACCATCAAAAAGACTCTGGATTAAAGAAAGATAAAGAGCCTAAACAAAACAGGAGACGGCAGAAAACCTTGAAGAAAAATAATTCAGAACCCAAACGAGAGAAAACCGGTGCAGAAAACTATCCGTATTTTTCTAGGATTTGTGGTAATTTTTTTCCTAAGAATAGTCAGTTGACTCAACACTTGAAAAGTCACACAGAAGGGAAGCGTTTTCCATGTCGGACATGTGGAAAAAGGTTTATGACTAAAAGCAATTTGACAATTCATATGAGAAGTCACACAGGTGAGAAGCCTTACTCTTGTACAATATGTGGCAAACGTTTTAGTCAGAAAGGAAGTTTGACTTGTCACACGAAAGTTCACACAGATGAGAAGCCTTTCTCCTGTTCAATTTGTGGAAAAATGTTTAAGTATAGAAACAAATTAGAAGTTCATGTCAGAACTCATACAGGTGAGAAACCTTTCTCTTGTACGATTTGTGGAAAACGTTTTGCTTGGAAAGAAACTGTGACTAGTCACATGATAATTCACACTGGTGATAAGCCTTACTCATGTTCAATTTGTGGCAAAAGCTTTACTCAGAAAGTAAATGTAACTATTCACATGAGAATTCACACTGGTGATAAGCCTTACTCTTGTTCAATTTGTGGCAAAAGCTTTACTCAGAAAGTAAATGTAACTAGTCACATGAGAATTCACACCGATGAAAAGCCTTTCTCTTGTTCATCATGTGGCAAAAGTTTTAAGCGCAAAGAGAGTTTAACTGGTCACATGAGAAATCACACAGGTGAAAAACCTTTCTCTTGTTCAATTTGTAACAAACGTTTTGCTTGGAAAGAAACTGTGAAGAGTCACATGAGAACTCACACAGGTGTTCACACAGGTGAAAAGCCTTTCTCTTGTTCATCATGTGGCAAAAGTTTTAAGTACAAAGACAGTTTAACTGCTCACATGAGAGTTCACACAGGTAAAAAGCCTTTCTCTTGTTCAATTTGTGGCAAAAGTTTTCATCGCAAAGACAGTTTACCTAGTCATATGAGCCTTCACACAGGTGAGAAGCCTTTCTCCTGTTCATTGTGTGGCAAAGGTTTTAATTACAAGGTGAGTTTAACTAGACATATGACAGTTCATACAGTTGAAAAGCCTTTTCTTTGTTCAATTTGTGGCAAAAGATTTAGTGAGAAAGGAACTTTAACTAAACACATGAGAGTCCACACAGGTGAGAAGCCTTTATCTTATTAATTTGATTGGCAAAAGTTTTAATTGCACAGAAAATTTAACTAGTTTCATTAAAGGTTCACACAAGTCAGAAGCCTTTCTCTTCAATTTGTGGTAAGTTTTACTCGGTAAGAACATTTATCCAGACACATGGGAGTTCATGCGCATCGATTGGAACCGGGACTCGCATGTCGTTTCTCCCAAAATTTTGTTTTATTTCTTTTTGATACTTAGTTTTGATTAGTTATTTTTATTTTTTATGCAGAACAGATGGCAACGTATCAGTCAAAGTTATGCAAAAGGATACAGGCTTACAGCAGTAGTTTTACAAAAATATTTTAAAGGCAGCAGTACAAGTCGCATTAAAATAAGATCTCAATACTTGACTATTGTTCAAATATTGAATCCATTTCCCCCGTCTTTGTGTATAGAGGGCAGCTTGCAACCTCAACATAAATGTGTTATGGATTTAAAGGACAACTTTTTGTAGCTTATAAACTGCATAAATATGCTTCTTATACTGTTCTCTACATGTCCTGGACGCTTTTTTGACATTTTAGTGCAAATGAGATAAAATCTCATTTTTGAGCCTAAAACAGTCTGTGTGGCGCCATCTGTGTATTTTCAGTTGCACTACATTTGAATTTCATTCCTGTCCCCCCCGTTTGCTCAGAAGTTTGTGTGACGGGATTTGGTGCTGTGTGACGTCCGTCGCTCTGCCGCTTGGCATATAAAAGCAGTCGAGGCTCGCACACGCCCCCGTAGCGAGTTGGAGTTGGAATAGTGAGCGAGCGTTTTACATCGATTTTCAGGTTAGCAAGTTTATCATTGGCATAGTATTTAGTTAGTTCTTTAGCGTAGCGTTTCTAGTGTAGTTACTTTTCTTTTTACTACGGCTCTGTATAAGAGAGGGGAACTCGGCCACACCTCCGTAGCAAGGCGCTATGAACTGCTTGCAGCACAGAACCCGAGTGCCCTACCCCTACTTGCTGACATTTGCTCATTACCTATGATAAAGGTAATGATAAAGGATAACTTACATCAGTGAATCAAGAACAAGTATTCCCAGCTGACTGAGACAAGTCTTTTCGGCATCTAGGCTGAGCAAAAACTCCTTTTTTTATCTGTCTGTATATTATGAATTATATGGAGAGAACATTTTATATTGTCCTCAGTTTGTCGGCCACTGACAACGCCAGTTTTTTCATTTTCTATTAACTCTGAAACAAATGCATTTAGTCTGTTGGATATGATACAGTTTATAATCTTGGTTAAACACTAATTTCAGCCTATACAGTATGAGCTGCACAATGTTCTATTCTTACCTTCTTTTGGTATGACATATAAATGCTTCAAACCATGAAGGAGGTGTTGTCATTTTCATCAATTTCCAGTTTAGTGACCATAATAATATAGGTGACAGTTCATCTTCAAAAGTCTTATACCATTCTTCTGGAAGGCCATCTGTACAAGGTGTCTTACCAGTTTTACATTTTTTAATAATCTTTAACTCCTTTTTATTACTAGGCCTAGTTAGACATTCATTCTGATATTGTCCAATTGAGGGTAAATCTAATGAGTCAAGAAATGTTTTTACTTCCTCGACATTATTTTGTTCTAGTTGAGTCTATACTTTTTTGTAATATTTTCTAAATGCTGCATCAATCCATTCTAAATTGTTTTCTAAAAGTCCTGTCTCTGGATCAACTATTGAGCACACTGACTGCATTGTTTGTGTTTTGCGAATTTTCCTTGCAAGTAATTTTGTTGTTTTGTTTAAGGAATTTCTTCTTTTTTCTTCTTTATATATATCTAAAATATCTCTTTGTTTGGTCAATTTGTTCAAGGATTTGATTACTGAGAGTCCTAATGTGTTTACTTTCCAGATCTTCCCATTTATTTTCCTGTTCCTCGTGTTGTTTTTCACTTGCTTTTTTTAATAGCTGTACTTGGTGATGTAAAATGGCCTCTTATAACAGCCTTCAATGAGTCCCATAAAATAGTAGGGATAGCTTGCCCATGTCATTTAATTCTAATATTTTTTTTATTTCTGCTTTTATCTCTTTTATAACATTCTTATTATTTAGTAAACTTGTGTTTAGCCTCCATATTGTCTTTTTGGGTCTTGGATCTAAATGGAAAGTTAGATATATTGGAGAATGGTTTAACATGTTCCTTGTACCAATTTCACAACTTTGTATTTGATGTCTATCATTCTTAAATAAATCTTTCTTTGAATACACTTCATGTGACAGAGAGAAATAAGTAACCTACTGTTTTGTGACTATCCTTTTGTTATTAGATGTTGTTTTTATACAATGCCGTATTGAAGTCTCCTGCACATATAAATAACTCTTGTGACTCTGAGGAAAAAGGTTCTAAGATTTTTTTTTTTTTCAAAAATTGTAGGTCATAATGTGGGGGAAAATAAATTGGAAAAAGTAGTGGTCAATTTACCCTCTATTTTGCCTTGAACCAGTATATATACTGAGCAAAAAAAGAAATGTCCCTTTTTCAGGACAGTGTATTTCAACAATAATCTTGTAAAAATCCAAATAACTTTACAGATCTTTATTGTAAAGGTTTTTAACAATGTTTTCCATGCATGTTTAATTAACCATTATCAATTAATTAGCATGCACCTGAATGGTCGTTAAGACCTTAACAGCTTACAGAAGGTAGGCATTTAAGGTCACCATTCTAAAAACGCAGGACACTAAAGAGACTTCTCTACAGAGTGTGAAAAACACCCAAAGAAAGATGCCCAGGATCCCTGCTCATCTGTGTGAACATGCATTAGGCATGCTGCAGGGAGGCATAAGGACTGCTGATGTGGCTAGGGTAAGAAATTGCCATTCCCGCACTGTGAGACACCTAAGACAGCGCTACAGGGAGACAGGAAGGACAGCTGATCATACTCGCATTAGAAGACCACGTGTAACAACACCTGCACAGGATCGGTACATCCGAATATCACACCTGCTTTACAGGTACAGGATGGCCACAACAACTGCCCGAGTCACACCGGGAACACACAATCCCTACATCAGTGCTCAGACTGTCCGCAATAGGCTGAGAGAGGCTGGACTGAGGGCTTGCAGGCCTGTTGTAAGGCAGGTCCTTACCAGACACCCCCAGCAACAATGTACTTCAGATTTTGAGCCTCCCTTCATTCAAGGACATATTATTCTATTTCTGTTAGTCACATGTCTGTGAAACATTTTTAGTTTATGTCTTATGGTGTTGACTCTTTTAGTGTTGATACAAATATTTACACACATTAAGTTTACTCAAAGTAAAAACAGTTGAAAGTCAGAGGCCGTTTCTTTTTTTGCTGAGTATATCTGCTGTCACCATCTTGCTGACCTGTCTTGAAAGAGCTATAAATCTGCTGGTGACATTGACAACATTGTTAGAGTTGAGGCTTGTCTCACATCCTCAAGAAGACTGTTCCAGATTTTAGCTGCCTGAAGCTGAAATGCAGCCTAACCGTGTCTATTGTTGACTCTGGGAACCACCAGGAGACCCCTCCCTGAAGTTCTCAGGGCCCGAGATGGTTCATAAGTCTCTAATAAATCTAGCATCACCCGTCGGTGTTTGCCAAAGAGAAAGGCCAAGCAGGGTAAGTCTTCATTGTTAAGTGTTCTTAATTTTTATCCAGCCACCCATCCATTCTCTTCATCTTATCTGGGGTCCGGTCACAGGGGCAGCTTAACCAGAGAGACTGGCCCTGCATCCGAATACCCCTGCTATCCCTACTGTGTAGCAGGCGAAAAGCAGGAAATGCGCGATGTAGTAGATCCAAATCTCTAGTATGGATTGGTGTAGTAGACATAAAGTTCCCGGATGTGTACTACCGGCAAAGTGAAATCTGATGCCCGCTACGCTATCCCACAATGCAGCGGAAGCCCCAAAATTGTAGAAGAGGACGTCGGCTACCATGGACGGGACCACAGGTAACCTAAACATCCCGGTAAAATGGCGAAGCAGTACATCCAATTTTATGCCTACTACTCGCTAGTTTCCTATGCAGTATTTACTACTGTCAGGGATTCATGGAAGTAGTTTCAACTGTTTATTAACAAGCTGTGCCAAGAACAGAACAACAGTTATCAGGCATCAAGCAGTAACATATTACGACTCACGTAAATCAGGTCGTCTGTCGTGAATAAACAAAACTAATCAATACAGTAGCCAGTAGCACCTCCTAGTGGAGCTTACTGCAATAATCCTTTAAATCACATCATATCTCCCCTCTTAAGTAAATTCAAATTTACAGGATTACATTTCCATTACTTTAACGTTGTACACAACATAAACAAATGTAGATAGGCAAAGTCTTAAACAAAACATTCTTTTTTTTTTTCAACTGTCACTGTAAGTTCCATAATAAAGTCAGAACCAGAAGTCAGTACTGTAACACAATGCACTAACAGTAGAGAACATAAGACATTTCCATCTTAAACATAGTTCTTAAACCTGGTGGGTGGTCAAATAGTTCTCCGGGCTAGGGTTGTCTTTGGAGAGACACTCGGGGGTATAGTTGGAACATAGGACACAGGTTACCAATTAGCAGTGTTAGAGGTGTCTGTGTCACCTTGAGTGGCAAATTCACTAACATTACTAGTCTCTTGTTCAGTACTTTGAGATGCTGGCTCAGGCACTTCCGGCAAATTTCTCCTGTTCCTGCGAGCAATAGTTCCTTGATCAGTTTGAATTAGATAGGACCTAGGCTCTTGAGCTTTCCCAATGACTTTTGCTGGGGTTGTCCAGCCCGTCTTCCCATCCAGTTTGACGTTGACACTCTGGCCGGGTTGCAGTGTAGGCAGAGGTCGGGCTGAATGACGTCTGTTGTAGAAAAAACGGTAGGCAGTTTTGGATTGTTGGTCCTTTAATCTTACTGCCTGATGGTCAACTGCATTCGGGCTCAGCTGTTGTGGCAACACGGGAACTGTGGTTCTGACTTCTCGTCCGATCATAAATTGCGCTGGGCTCTGACCTGTTGCAGAGATAGGTGAGGCTCTGTAACTTAACAAGGCGAGTTGTATATCCGGTTGTCTAAGGATTCTCTTTGCAATGGCTACACTCCTCTCACCAGCTCCATACGCTTGAGGGTAGCGAGAGTTTGACGTCGTGTGCTCAAAGTTATACTCCTCACTGAACCGGCGAAACTCTACAGACGCGAACTGAGGGCAATTATCAGAAACTAGCTCAAATGGGATCCCCCACCTGGCGAACATGCACTTTAGACGAGTGATGACTTATTGCTGGTTGTGGAAGGTAAGTGAGAAATCTCAATGTAGCGTGAGTAATAGTCTGTTGCTACTAAATACAGCTTACCTTCAAACTCAAACAAATCAGCAGCTATTTTCTGCCAAGCTCCTATTGGCAGTGGTGTGGTAATCAGTGGCTCTTTTCTTCGAGTTGGTTGATTCTTAATGTAAAACTCACAAGCATTTATAAGCTCGGCAATGTCTCTACTGACGCTTGGCCACCACACTGAAATATTAGCCCTTTTCCGGCACTTTGTGAGTCCCTGATGACCTGCATGTATTTGTGACAGCACAGTCTTTTGCATTGAAAGGGGAACAACAATGCGGTCATCATATAGCAACAGTCCATTAACTTCAGATAGATGAGCTCTAGCAGTGTGATACTTGAGCAGGTTGTGTGACAGGCGAGACAAATCTGAGGGCCAACCATTACATGTGAAACGAATCACTGTTTGAAGAATATCGTCGTTGCTTGTGGCTTCTCATATTGCATTAAAGCTGTCTTTGGTGATTAGTCTGGTTTCAATCACAGCCTAAACATAAGCTTTGACATCATACTCTGTGTCTGACATAGTACAGTCCTGCAGGGGATTGCGAGACAGGTTGTTGGCAACAATAAGCTGTTTTCCTGGCACATAAACAGCTTCTGCATTGAACTTCATTAGACGCATCAACAACCTCTGACATCTAACAGGTGCTTTATCCAAGTCGTAGCTGTTGATGAGTGGTCAGTCTGAAGTACGAACTTGTCCATACCTTTTAAGTACCTGCCGAAGTGCTCGCATGCCTATACACTGGCAAGGCATTTCTTTTCTATCTGGGAGTACCTACTGTACACTCAGTCTCGGTTAGTGTTCTTGAACAAAAGACAACTGGTCGAAGTCCATCAGTATGTTCTTGGTAAAGTGCGCCCCCTAGGCCATAACTACTTGCGTCTGTGCTCACCACTGTTGGCTTTGTAGCATCGTAATATGCCAGTACGGGTGCTGAGGTTAACAAGCCTTTTACCTTTTTGAAGGCTTCCTCTTGTGCTTCTCCCCATGTCCATGCTGTGTCGCTCCTCAATAGGCTGTTGATAGGGTGCATGACAGTGGAGAGATCAGGAAGGAATTTTCCCAAGTAGTTTATCGTTCCGAAAAAAAAAAAAGGAATTTTCCCAAGTAGTTTATCGTTCAGATCCTTTGACGCAGTTCCGTTATGTTTGTTGGGCTTGGAAGTTCCGCAATGGCTCTGACTTTCTCAGTGTCCGGCTGAATGCCATTCTTCCCAATGATGTCTCCAAAATAGTGAATTTCAGATTTCCTGAACTGACATTTGTCCTTGCTTAGTTTCAGTCCTGAAGCTTTGATTGTTTTCATCACAGCTTGCAGATTATGGTCATGGTCTTCTTTGTCCTTGCCATAGATCAGAATGTCATCCATGACAACTTCTGTGCCGGTGTGGTCTCTCAGAAGTGAGCTCATTTTCTGCTGAAATATCTCCGGTGCAAATGTAATGCCGAAGGGAAGTCGACGGAAACAGAAGCAGCCCACTGGAGTGAGAAAAGTTGTAAGTTTTCTGCTGCTCTCATCAAGCGGGATCTGCCAAAACCCACTTCAAGCGTCGACTATGGAGAACACTGTTGCGCTGGACAGTTTTGGTGCGATGTCCTCCAGTGTGGGCAGGATTAACCTTTCTCTTTTCACAGCTTTGCTCAGTTTGGTTAGATCCACACAGATCCGAGGTTTCTTGTTCTTTTTAATCACTGGCTCCATAGGAGCACACCAGTCTGTGGCTTCCTTTACTTCCTCTATGATGCCAAGAGACTGCATTTTACTTCAGTTCCTCCTCCACCTGAGGTAGGATTGGAAATGGGATGCGCCGTGGGGTTACAATGCTATATGGCTGGGCTTCTGGCCTAAGCTCTATTATGGCTGGCTCACATCTTAACAGTCTAATGTCTCCAAATACATCATCATATGACTCGAGTCCATTTGCTCTGTGCACTTGTCCCATTTTTATTTCGATTTTCCGTCCAAGTAAGTTTGTTGTGAAGGGGCCTGACATGACGTAAATCCAAAAGGGGAAAGTCTCTCCATGCTTTTCACAATGTGTCATAAACTTACCTTTACACGCGAGCTTTCCACCTGGGCTTGTGAAAGTTGATTTTGTCATCCTCAGGAGGGGGCGCTGTTGCAGGGTTGAATATGTTTTCTCAGAAATCACTGTTACATCTGTGGCTGTATCAATCCGGAACATAAAAGTTGTGCCATTGATTTGCAAGTCATCATTTGTCCTCATCACATTAACTGCCATCAGCAACAGCCCCGAGAAACCATGCACTGCCCTCCTCACTGTCACCATCAGTATTTTAATTGCATTTACATTTTTAGTTTTGCACAGTGCTCCAAAATGCCCCAGTTGTAATAACATTTGCGGCAGCGTTTACCTGTAGCTGGACATGCACCGTAATCATGCGGTCTTCCACATCTTGTGCACATTTTCCTCGCTTGCTGTGTCACATTTTGTATTGTTCATCTTTGTTTTTAGCATATCTTTTGTCGTACTGCCTGGGCTGTTTGTACTTGCGTGCATGAATGGCACCCACCTCAACATTTGTTGCTCTGGCGCTGGCATTTTGTGCTTTAATAAGCTCAGACTATCTTGCAATATTGATTGCCTTCTCCACCGTTAAATCTGGTTCAAGTTGTAGCTTTTGCAACACTTCTCCATCTGCGATGCCGATTACAAGGCGATCCCTTATCTGTTTGTCTTTAGTTGCTCCAAAATTGCAGTGCTCTGCAAGCTTATAAAGCTCTCTGCCAAACGCCTCCACGCTCTCCCCTTGGAGCTGTGAGACTCTATGGAAACAAGCTCGTTCATTTATTGTATTCCGCTTTGGCACAAAATGTTCATCAAACCTCTTCAAAACCTCATCGTAATAGTACTGCACATCATCCGGAAATGTAAAGGTGATAAAGATAGGTTCTGCGTCTTTCCCCGTTGCGTGTAACAGCGTATTCACCTGAATATCCTCGTCTTCTAGGTTTAGCTTAGTGGCCACTTGAAAATGGGAAAATCGCTGTCTCCAGATCGGCCATGCTGAAGGCTGGGTGAAGTCAAACAATTCAGGAGACTGAAAAATAGCCATCTCGTTGCTTCAAACTCGTGCACAGGGCGAAAGAGCCACTTCTGACATAATGTCATGAATTAACGGATTCGTGGAAGTAGTTTCAACTGTTAATTAACAAGTTGTCCCGAGAACAGAACAGAAGTTATCAGGCATCAAAAAGGAGTGGGAAGAAGCCAGCGCTTATTCAATCCCACCCCCTTGCCCCACACTGCTAACTACCTTATATATATAATATTACAAAATCTATGGATTAATAATAAATTGTAGTAATTAGTATAACATTAATAGTTACATCAACAATAATAATCATAAGCATAATATAGAAACGGTACCAGACTATCAATTTAATAACAATATATGTCATAGTAATACTATTAATAATCCATAGCATAAAGATTTCAATAAGTAATCATTATCACTACTATTACCACAATAACTATAATCAGTATAATAATGAAAAAAAATCACAGCCCCTCATTTTTATACCTTTCAAAGACCATATTCTTATATAACGACTTAAAAGAGTGTATATTTGGACATTGCCTGTGTTTGTCCTCCAGCCCGTTCCACAGTTTTACCCCACATATAGACACACAAAAACTCTTCCTGGTAGTTCTGACCCGATGCATTTTAAATCTGGTATCCCCCCTTAAATTATAACCCCCGTCTCTCTGACTGAAAAGATTTTGGATGTTGAGTGGAAGTAAATTCTTGCTAACTTTAAACATGATCTGTGCTGTGTGATAATGAACCAGGTCCTGTAGTTTAAGTAACTTTGATCTTAAAAACAGAGAATTTGTATGATTCAGATACCAATGGGCAACCCATGGCAACAACAGAAAAGGTTGCAAAGGGAATGTGTTTTATTGTTGTGCGTATTCTTCTGGGAAGAATACTTATTTGCTATCATTGTGCTATATGTGGATTTCAATGCCTGCCATTTGAAAAACAAAACATGTAATTATTTGGCTTTCAACTGTTGTCCCCAGCAACCTTCAAACTACACTCAAGTTTATGGTAATTGTCCCCAGCACTTAAAAAAAAAGACGTAAAATGTCTTTGGATGTCTTTAAATGTGCTATACAAACCTGATGCATTTTTATTATTATCAAGTTACATGATGCAAAAAATGTCTCATTAGTCATTCCAACTAAAGTCTCACAATAATTAATTTTGGTAACAGGATAACTGACTAGCATTTCTATTGGTGATAGAAAATTCCTACAAATAAGTTCAATCGAATATAGATATTCTATAGTTTCTAAACTTGGGCTGTCAATTTTATTGTTTGTTTTTGCTAACTTACCAAGTACTAGCGATAATGATGATGGTATCATTTCTGATCTGTATTTGCCACTGGTGCACTTGATCATGTCAAGGCAGCACTGACATAAAGAGAAAGGCAGTAGACAGCCTCCAGGTACACAAAACCTCTCACAGCTAGCCATACCCTCTGACAATGTCCAATTGTGTTATGTTCAAAAACAGGTAATGATTAAAGTAGTTTACATTAATTTGAAAAAATCTTTTTAGAAAATAGTTTCAGCACCTTAATTCAGACACACATTCTTTTTCAGTTTCCCAAAGAGCACAACAAGGAGCCTGTGACAGTAAGCAGCTTACCAGTGACCCAAGAGGCCATCCAGGTTAGTATTCTATTCACAAGTTTGGTTCTCTTGTGTTGCTGTCTACTTATTCTGTCTATTTAAAAAAAAAAACATGCAGAAACAAAATTATAAGTTAAAAAAGTTAAAGTTATAAACCTTTTTGTAAAGAACCTTAAATGTGATACTTCTATTTTTACATGTTACTTAAAAACCTCATCAGCAGACAGATTCGGAGAGTGAGGGAGAGAAGCCCCAAGATACTATCTACCAGTCCAGCCAAACCTGAAGCACTTTCCTAAAACACTCCAAGGTGAAAGGAGGAGAAACTTTCAAGTCGTATTGTACCATAAAAACCCATGGGTGAATACTCGCAGAGCCAAGACACTGCATATTCCTAATGCATGCAGGCATTCTGGACTCCCAAACACAGACTCAGTTGGGGTAAAAGAACCGGAAAATGCAACATACAAAAACAAAGGATTTGCTGCACATGTAAAGGCAGAGGCTCACATAACTGCACTGATGACTTGGAAGGAATTTGAGCAAGGAGAAAAAGCAAGTGAGTTTTTAATGAGTACTCAAAAAAATAAAACAGTAAACACATACAGGAAAATTTAAGCTTTATCAAAACTGTAGCATTGTAATGCTCATAGTCTTAATATGGTTCTTGTTGACACAATCAAAGCTGTCCCACAAGCTGATACCTTTTTTGCGTTGTTGCAGAGACTACATGTATTTATGTCTGGCTCTCAAGTTCACATCAAGTGGCTAAAAACACAGAGAGACATGCATCATGGAACTCCAAGAGAGCTTCAACGGTTGAGTGACACAAGGTGGGCTTGTCGGCATAGAGCTTGTCGTTCTGTACTTGAAAGACTACATATTACATGTACCCTTGAGGTTGGAAGTTTCTGCAGAAAACCATGGACATAGGAGCACTGATGCATGAAGCCTGCTCACTCAAATTGACGTGCGGTTCATTGGCCTTTTAGTGAGATGCAGCAAGATTTTTGGTGAAGCAAAAGCTGTTTCTGATAATCTGCAGTCTCCCCCTCTTGATTTGTGTTCAGCTGTATGTCTAGTTGAAGCCCTTGTGCAAACTTTTTTTCAGGATTACAGAGAGGAGACCTGCTTTGAGAGTCTCTGGAAAGTTGTGAATACTGCTGACAACTGTCATGTGGAGATAAAACGTGTAAAAAAAATAAAAAAAAGTAAAAATAGAGCAAAACGCTTGATGGGCCTTCTGTCATGTCTTCTGTAGGTGAGCGTTCTGAGCAGCCCAGGGACTCTTTTTTTATTAAAACATTCTACCCTGTGCTTGATGTCATGCTCAGTGAGAGATGATTCTCAAAACCAAACTGTGCAATAATGATTGGGATTCTTGCCTTGAATCCATCAAGTGCTTCATTTTGCAAAGAGGAGGCTTTGTTTTCATTTGCTTCTATTTATGCATGTAATATAGATGACCTCATACATGAAGTACACCAAATGAAGAGAGTCCTAGAGAAGAAAGTAGTATCTGGCACACCGCGTTTCACCGTGAATAATAGACTGAGCAATCTGGGTGTTTTGAGGGTGGAGTCCACCTGAGCAGAATCCCTGGAAATGGAAGGTTTTGTAAATCACTTTAGTGCAAACCACAACAATCGCAGAATACAGCTGTACTGAGATGAATGAGAAATGTATCTGTCATAGCAAATCCTTGCAGTCCTTGCAGAAGTTTTTTGTGATCAATTTTTTTTATTCTGATTGAAGAGTTTTAAAAGAAAGGTGCACTCAAGGGGTTCCAGTATTTCAGTTTTGTAAGTAGTTTGTAATAAGTTTCTTATGCATTCTGTATTATAGTTTGTAATTGTAACTAATTGATTTGACTTTTTAAATCAAGTCTTTGACTTGAGAACTTTTTTATAGCTAAAATAACACAACTAATGGCTATAATAAAACAACTGTTTCCTAACTGTTATTATGGATATGTGTGGTTTACAGTAGGTGACCTAAATATCGTTATATTTTACAGTGAGATATTACCACCTCGAAATTATCACATAACCATCCTGGCTCTGCTACTGTACCTGTATAAAACACACCTGTCCACACACTTAAAGGAACTCCAACCTCACCACAATGGCCAAGACCAGAGAGCTGTGCAAAGACACCAGAGATAAAATTGTAGACCTGCACAAGGCTGGGGTGGGCTAAAGGACAAAACACAAGCAGCTTGGTGAGAAGGGAAGAACTGTTGGTGTTTGTATGATTGTATTAAAATTACTTTTGTTTTAAAGGGCCTTGAGATGAACACTGTTGTGAATTGGCGCTATATAAATAAAATTGAATCGAATTGAATAATTAGCAACTGGAAGAATTTCAAGACCATGGTCAATCTCCCTCGGTCTGCAGCGCCATAGAAGATCACTCCTTCATCAATGATCATGAGGACAGTTAGGGATGAGCCCAGAACTACATGGCAGGACCTGGTCAATGATCGAATAGAGCTGGGACCATAGTCTCAAAGAAAAATAATCAGTAACACACTCCGCAGTCATGGATTAAAATCCCGCTGTGCACACAAGGTCCCCCTGCTCAAGCCAGCACATGTCAAGGCCATCTGAAGTTTGCCAGTAGCCATCTGGATGATCCACAACTTTCCAGAGTCTGATGAGACGAAAGTTGAGCTTTTTTCATCTAAACTCGTCTCACTGTGTTTGGAGAAAGAAGAAGGGAGAGGACAACCCCAAGACCACCATCCCAACTGTGAAGCATGGAGGTGGAAACATCATTCTTTGGGGTTGCTTTTCTGCAAAGGTGACAGGACTACTGCACCGTATTGAGAGGAGGATGGACGGGGCCATGTATCATGAGATCTTTGCCAACAATCTCCTTCCCTCAGTAAGAGCATTGAAGGTGGGCCGTGGCTGGGTCTTCCAGCATGACAACGACCAGTACGGCTAGGCGGATCGATCCACGTGGTAAAAAAGAGCCCAGGAAGACTTCTAGAGATCCAAGCTGAATTTAATGCTCAAGGAACATCAGTGTCAGATTGCATCCGTCGCTGTTTGAGCCAAAGAGGGCTGGATGGGGGACGACCAAGGAAGACACCATTGTTGAAGACAACAAAATATTAATTTCTGGGTACCATGATTTTTGTCCAGGCCTGTTTCTTGCATTTATTTTTTCCTAATAATTCCGTTGAAGCATGGTTGAAAAGCAATGTCTAGCAAAATAAAAATGTAACAGACTTTATTCTCCATCCCTCTCACATAAGAAACAGGGACTGTACATGAAATGGGACACCATCAGATATCGGGAGAAATTCAGCAGAGTGTTGGCTCCGGGAGATTTTCGGGAGGGGCACAAAAAATCGGGACTCTCCTGAGAAAATGTGGAGGATCACACACAGCATCAAACACACCTATTACTCCTAGTAGTGCTAGCACATCTCTCTTTTTTGCAGACTTAACAGAGGTCTGCTTCGAAAGTACCTCAGGTTTGAGGTCAACCCACCGCTTGCCCGCTTTAACACTCTATGGAAACACAGTGTAGAGACAAAGAAACGTTAAATTTTCTGGCAGATATTTTCTAAGAGATTGCAGAACTTGATTTCTGAAGCTGAAATGTGAAATTATGTGCAAGCCTCCATGCACAGCTGCAAACTATTAAAGGCCTTAATTTAAGCCCATAAACATTTAGCAGACAACTGTCTGATCACAAGGAACCAAACGCATTTTCCCTAAGAAGTAACTCTCAACAGTTTTCATACACCTGACAACATCACATGGTAACATTTAACTGCCTGTATCACATCCCCCAGGATCAGAGCGCACACATTAGCTGATGCTAGCTCGTAGCTAATGCCCCGTTCTATTTGTCCAACAAACTCGGTTTCCGAGTCGGATTCCGGGATTACGACCCGGAAGTTGCAAATAGAACGCCCCCAAGGTCGTAAATACAAGTCGTCAACTCGTCGAGGGTCAGAGGACCCCGAGTTCAGTTATCAAGATGGCTACCACGAGCATCACACGTAAGTAAACATTGTGGTTTTCTTTTATTTTAGGCACTTTTGTCTTTGTAACGGAATGCAGAAGTCATACACACAGCAGTGTATACGGTTACCTATATGCATGTTGCTACAGTCTTGTTACAGTCTTATTACGTGCTAAAAACCACCTAATAAGTTATTTTGTAGCTTTGCTACAGACAAAGGAAACCTCATGGCTCATAGGCATTTGTTTTTCTCAGTATTGTATGTATTTAGACTATATTTTTATCTGATCAATGTATGTATGTCTATATTTAATTAACGTTAAAACGTTTGAACACATAAAGATACTATTTTCAAAGCATATTACACAAAGGACACAAAGGAAACATCACAGCTGCTAACAAGTTACAAAGGCAATCATTTTTAGTTTGTTTTTTTCAGTACTACATGTTCTTTCAAGCTAACGTGTATGTTTGTGTTTTATTGTATTTAGATGAGAACATGAAACTGTTCCTGAACTCCCAGAGGACCCTGCTGTTCCCCGGTCCTCTATGCCAGCCTGCAGATGACCCCGCAGTTTAATATGCGGATGAGGACAGAAATAATCATAGTATAATCAATAGAATAACACCAGTAAGGATGTTAATAAAGTTTTTTTTTGTTATTTTATATTTTTTTATTGCCAATAAATATTTGCTTGTTTCTTACCCAAGCCTTAATTTTTTCTTTTTTTGAAGACAGTATTTTATTTATAGTTCTGCATATTCAAATTGTACACTACTGCTTCATAAGGCCATTCAAACAAACAACAAAACAAACTAGTAAACAGTACCCTTTTTAGTAGGGAAATCACCCAGTGAGAATAAAATAAATTAAGAAATCAAAAGGGAAAATACTTCAGATGACAAGTGTTAGTTTTAGCCCTTTTCACCATGTCAGTCTTGGCCTGATAATCTAAAATAAGTAATAACTGACCCAGCATTTTACGAATAAGTCCATTTACACCTGGAGTTTTACTGCTACTCTTTCCATCGAGTACACTGTCCATTGATATTATATGGGATTGCAGCCATTTATATATTTACCTTCATTTTCTCAAAACCATATTGTGGGCTAAAAAAAGGTTAAGCCATCAATTTAGGGAAACCACTTTTATGTTTAAAATTCAAAGTTTTTATAGTTCGTTAAGTTGTATATATGATATATTTTGTATTAAATTGTTTATTCTGTGTTTCTCATTTGATATTAACAATTGCAAATAAATAAAGCTGTTGCTAGAAAAAGGTGAGGCATTAAATGTAGGGAACCCACTTTTATTTGTACACAGAAAATAAAAAGTAAACATTAATCATGTTCGAAAGAGCAATTGCATTGTAACGTGTATTTACAAGCGTTCAACCGTGAAAAATGAGTCTACTCGTTGTGATCTTCCTGCCTTGGGCAGCCATGTCTGTGTTCTGCACATACGTCTGTAGCAGCAACACACATGTTGTGTAAGAAACAAGCAGACATAATGATCATGACCACAGTGTCAATACGGGTGTTCTGTAGGTCACGTAGACGCCTCCATTTCCCACTCTGTTCCCGTCTTGAGGATGATTTGTTGTCTGGAGCGCAGCACAATTGAGATCAGTGCCCTGAGGAAAAGAAAAAACTAAAATGAATAAATGTTGTCTAAAATCTTTTGCTCTGTAATACTGTTTCATTTCTTATATAACATATAGCTAGAATCTAACTAAAGAGGGACATTCCATACATCATTCAATCAGGCACGTCTATCAAAGAACGCAGAATGGTTCACCTATCCTTGTTTCTTTGTCCTTTCTTTATAACGTATTGTAGTACAGCCTTCTGCTTACAAAACCTCAGTTCAGAATAAACTTCCACTAATATCTTTCAGCCTCTTAGGTACATCTAAAAACGTATGTTACACATATATAAAGCATATTAGGCAAACATTTACCTGTGGTGCTAACGTTAGCAGCGGAATTTTTGCTTAAACAGCGGTTAAAACATTCCTAGACTACAATCAAATAAGATGAAACATGAACTTACATTCTCCGCTTTCTATCATCTTCTTCCATATTTTGCTGATGAACCACAAACTTTGATTGCAGCTCTCTGTACTCTTTTAGAGCTAGCGCAACAGCAACTTTCCTGGAGGCGTCCATCTTTTCTCCGATCTGCCGTGTTGTCTACAAACAGAACGCAAAACCCTGCTGTAACTGGTTTTCCAACACGGATGTGACGTCACTCCCGAGTTGCAAGTCGCGCTTACAAGACAAATAGAACGCACCATAAAGGTCGACCACAGCTAGCTTTTAATCTGATTACTGAAACTACACATCTCAGTTCTCCAGCGGCAGCCATCGGTGTTGTAAACAAATTCAACCCAGGAGTTCTTTGGTGACGGTTGATTACGTTACTGTTGTTCACCTGTCAATCATCGTAAACCCGATTTGATTGGTCGGATCAGATCTTGACCGGGCATAATTCCTTCTCAACGGAGGAATGCAAGACCGAATTTCCAGACAATGTTGTGGGCGGGACCAAATTCGGCTGGCATCCAAGGTTAGGACTACGCATCAACTCATCGTAAGCAGTAATCAACATTAATTCAATCCACCTGGCTTCCCAGATATCTCGCACCTCACTAATCAATCAGTGACCTATATAAGCCAGACTCGCTTCACGTTCAACGTCTGTCACGTTCGTTCACACCCCTCCCTACCGACCCAATCCGTGGTCTTACCCTGATTTACTGTACTGCTCCATATTGCCATTTTCTAAAATCTCCCACTTCCAGGTTTGTTTTGGTGGTTCTGAGCAGGCACAGGAAAGATTAACTCCTGAAGACTGCACCCCCACACTGAGTCTGCCTCCTGACCTCACTGGCTTGTCTACCCAGACTTCCGTCCTCGCCGTTCATTCAATAAATCTTTAATCACAATTTATGATGCATGGTCCTTGCTAGTGAACTGTGTATCATCAGCATAACTGTGAAAGTTAATTCCATATCTTCTGATGACACTGCCAAGAGGGAGCATATACAGATTAAAAAGCACTGGGCCTAAAATTGAACCCTGGGGCACACCACATGTGATCTTTTGGACCTTAGAGGAACAGGTATCTAAACTTACCATTAAGGTCTTTTCTGTGAGATAGGAAGTGAACCATCTATGAACAGCATCAGAGAGGCCGATTTATTTAAAACGAGTTAAAAGAATAGTTTGGCCTACTGTATCAAAGGCAGCGCTTAGATCCAGTAGAACCAACACTGTCACCTTTTTAGCATCATAGTTTAATCTAAAATCATTTAAAGTCTTTAAAAGAGTCGTCATCCTAAAACCAGACTGAATTTTCTCTTGGACATTATGAGCATTAGAAAAATAATTAAGTTGAATAATACGTTTTTCTAAAACTTTGCTTAAAAATGGTGTTAGATACCGGTCTGTAATTGTTTAAATCATTCAAATCTAAATTGCTCTTCGTCAGCAGGGGCTTCACGACCGCCGCTTTAAAGGCGGCAGGAAAAAACCCCGACTGAAGGGAGCAATTCATGAAGCTTAAAATCCATCCATCCATCCATTTTCCTAACCACTTCGCGGGGGGTCAGGTGCCTATCTCCAGCTGTCAACGGGCAAGAGGCGGGGTACACCCTGTACAGGTCACCAGTCGATTGCAGGGCAACACAGAAACAGGAGTACCCAGAGGGGGACCCACACATGTGCAGGGAGAGCATGCAAACTCAATGCAGAAAGACCCTGGGCTGGGATATGAAAACACAACCTTCTTGCTGCAAGGCAACAGTGCTAACCACTGCACCACCCCTAAATCTTAGAATCTCGTCTTTAAAAGAACCATAAAATTGGGTCCAAAGCGCTTGTAGTACTGGGCCTCACTGAGGAGAAAACCTTATCAAGGGTCCCAGCTTCTACCAGGACAAAACTGTTCAGTATATCCTCTGGTAAACGCAGACACTCAGATTTGTCTAAAATCATGTTAGTTTGAGTGGACAAAATATTACATCTGATTGTGTCTACCTTCCCCTTGAAGTAGTCTGCAACCTCCTCACGGAGAGTGTTTGAGGGGGTTTTCTGAAAAGTTTTCTGAAAATATTACAGAATCTTAGGGTAATTTTTATGTTCTGAGAGGATTCTCGAAAAGCATGCATTTTTGGAATGTCTTAAAGCGTTATTGTACTACATGCTACTAGAAGCTACTATTTGCCCATTGATGCAGTAAATACTGTGTCACAAACGGGTGAGTAGCAAATCTGACGTACTGCTCCACGATTTTTACCATTTATGGAGGTTTATGTTACGTGACGTCGCCTGTGGTCCCGTCCTCGGTAGCCAACGTCACTCTTGTTCGAAGATTTTGAGGCTTCAGTTGCATTGTGGTATAGTGTAGCGTGCTTCGGATTTCACAGTGGCGGTAGTACACATCTGGGAACTTTATGCCTACTAGGCCAAACTATACTAGAGATTCGAATCTACTACATCGCTCGCTTACTTATTTTCAGATATTCGGATGCAGCCTGTCATGAAGAGGACTTTCATTACTTGTGTTTGTAAATTATTTTTATTTTACAGACTGGAATAGAAGCACTTTAACTTGACCCCTTATTAACATTGTATTTTAAGTGTTTGTATATGAAAGAAGACCATTGTACACCATTGTACACTGCGTTAGCTGCGGCACGATTACATGTAAAGTCTATGGTGGAGTACGTCAGAGGTCCGTCAAGGGCTCTGCGTTGCGTTGAGTACGTTGGCTACGTCAACGACGCTTGCGTTTCATACGGCAACGTACCAACGCATGCGATACAGAAGTTCAGCAAGCTGAACTTTTGACGGATCCAACGCAGTTAACGCAGTGCGGCAACCAATCAGAGCGTCTCACTGTAGTTATGTCACTATACGCCGTATCTTGAATGAAGCGCAGGCCCAGTGATAACATTTTCAACAAACACAGATTTAAAAAATCATAAATAATACTTTCCTCAGAAGCAGGCTATGGAAGCCAAAAAGTACGTACGTCAAACTTCATCTGTTGGATGCGTTGCTCGACGTATCCAACGGATGCGGTCTGAATGCAGCTTTAATTGTGCTTTATAATAAAGGATTTATTGAAATAAACATGTGAGACTGTTACAGTGTGACTTTATTTACCCAGAAATTTTATACAGGAATATTAATTATTCATGACAGGTTTGCAGGTCTGAGTCTGATTACTCAGTACTAGTTTGGTCAAAACACAGAGAAACATTCCTCTCAAGTGGTTTGAGAAAAAAAGTTGTTTTTTTATGTTTTATTCATCAACAAAGAAGTCATGTTAAACAGTCAAAACAGAAAAAAAAAAATCTTCCCTCCTCAATGGAGGGAAGATCAGTACCTATGATCCTATCTGATGACCTGATTGTTCTCTGCAGTCTGTCCTCGTCTTGCCTGGTGGCGGATCCGAACCAGACAGAGATGGATGTGGCCAGGACAGACTGGACTATTGCTGTGTATAATATGGTCAGCAGCTCCTGAGGCAGGTTGAACTTTCTGAGCTGATACAGAAAGTACAGCCTCTGCTGGGCCTTCTTCCTTATACTGTCAATGTGGGAGGTCCACTTCATGTCCCGTGTGATGGTGGATCCTAGGAACCTGAAAGACTCCACTGTGGGGACTAGCCTGTTGAGGATTATGAGAGGAGATGTTGATGGGGGTCTCTTCCTGAAGTCCACTGTCATTTCCATAGTTTTGAGCGGGTTTAGCTCCAGGTAGTTCTGACTGCACCAGAGGACCAGCTGTTCCACTTCCCTCTGTATGCAGACTCGTCGCTGTCACGGATGAGTCTAATGACGGTTGTGTCATCTGCAAACTTCAGGAGTTTCACAGAAGGGTCCCTTGACGTGCAGTCAGTGGTGTAAAGGGAGAAGAGCAGTGGGGAGAGAACACATCCCTGGGGGACGCCAGTGCTTATGGATCGGTTGCTGGATATTAAAGTTACCCAGTTTCACCTGCTGCCTCCTATCAGTCAGGAAACTGGTAATCCACTGGCAGGTGGAGGGAGGCACGGAGAGCTGGGACAGCAAAAAGAAGTAAAAAGTAAAAAGAGTAAAAAGAAGTCTGTGGTGAAAAAAGGGAGTGCCGGCACGCCGAGAGAAAATTGAGGAAAACTCGACTCTATGTTCATTATGAGTTATATAAAGAGAGATTTAACAAGAATCAATTAACCTTAAATGATGCAACGGAATCATTCTGCTCTGAGATGATTTACAGAAACAACAATAATGCAAGGACATTATTTGCTACAGTGGAGAGATTAACAACTCCTCCAGTGGCAGTAGCCCCCAAACTAAGCTCCACCATAGTCTACAATGAATTTACCAGCTTCTATACTGAAAAGATCTTGAACATCAGATGGGTAAATTAGTACAAAGGTCAATTTCACCCCCACAACACCGACGTTAAGCCCATTTAACACCCACGCAGAGAAAATTACATTTCCAAACAATAAACCAATCAAGCTTTGATAAAATTATTGACAAACTAAGCTCTGCCACCTGCTGCTTGGATATCTTACCAACAGGTCTTCTTATAAAGGTCGTCCCAGCCATCAGAGTGGATCGGATCAAAATAGTTAACTCATCCCTCTCATCAGGTGTTTTCCCCAAAGACTTAAAAACAGCAGTTATCAACCAACACTAAAAAAGAACCAACCAGGCAATGCAAATCTTCAGACCAATTTCTAAACTCCCATTTATTGGTAAAAATATTGAAAAAGCTGTTTTCCAACAGTTAAGCAGCTTCCTAGCAATGAACAACTGCTTTTATATTTATCAGTCTGGTTTTCAAAAACGCCACAGCACAGAGACAGCCCTCGTCAAAGTTTTCAATGGCATCAGTATAAACAGACTTTGGTAAAACCACAGTACTGGTACTATTAATACTCAGTGCTGTGTTTGACACAGTTGATCATGATATAATACTGGAACGTCTATAGAGAGCTGGGTCGGAGTATCTGGTACAGTACTCGACAGGTTCAAATCTTACCTCAAGAACAGGAACTTATTTGTGTCGATAAGCAAATTCTCATCAAAAGAAACAAATCACATGCGGGTTTCCCCCAGGACTCCATCCTAGGGCCCCTCCTATTTAGAATCTACATGCTCCCAATAAAACAAATTATAACAAATATCAACTATGATGCTGATGACAATCGGCTTTATATCTCAATCTCACCAGGTGACGTTGAACCCAACCAAATCCTCAGTGAATGCATTGAGCAAATTAACAACTGGATGTCCCATAATTTCCTCCAACTGAACAAAAACAAAAGTGACGTGCTTATCTTTGCAGTGGGACCCTAAACTTTACTGCTGCTTATTATTAGCAGTCCGTTTCCTCCTGCATTTTCCACTGCATCTGCTGCCATTTCCACAGATGTTTTACATTGATGCTACGTCTGACAAGATTATTGGTGTTTTAACCACCCCTGCTACCCCATCACATACCTTTCTCCCACACGGACACCGAGACGTGAAACATCAGACCCCCGTATGTTTTCGGTAAACAGGACCGGCTTTTGATGCACACAGCTGATGTATCAATTTTTTCCCCCAGGAAATCTGAACATCTTGATCAGAGGATGAATATTCCTCTTCAGAATCTGAATCAGTAAATACTTCTAATTATGATCATCTAAAGCTCGCTCTCACTATGCTGCAACTATGCAGCCAATTTTCCCTCGTCTCCTTGAGGGGTGGCGCTGCTCAAAAAAACTGATTTACTACAGACATTTCCATTTTTTTTTCTTTCCCAGTTTTTTAATTTCACTTATTTAAGTTCTGTACTGGAGAGAAAAGTTGCCGGAGTCAAATTCCTTGTATGTGTCATACTTGGCCATTAAAGCTGATTCTGATGGTAATGCAGCCTAAATACTGGCTTGGTTTTAAGTGTCTGCCAGCTCCTGATATAAAGTAGTAATTAAATTAGTGGACATATCTGCAACTCTGGCTCGTTAAAGTCAGCAATGTTGCTTGTGGCAATATTGCAACTTTCGTGCCTAAACAGTTAATCTTTGTGAATCTTCTCATGACAAATTAAGTTACCTTTGGTTCTAAAACCTTTTCCACAAATTGTACAAGAGAAAGGCTTCTCTCCTGTGTGAATTTTCATGTGTTTAGTTAAATATCCTTTCTCAATAAAACCTTTGCCACACATTGTACAAGAGAAAGGCTTTTCAACTGTGTGAATTCTCATGTGGATAGTCAAATTTTTTTTCTGTCTAAAAACTTTGCCACATACTGGACAAGAGAATGGCTTCTCACCTGTGTGAATTCTCGTGTGGAGAGTCAAATTTCTTTTCTGTCTAAAAACTTTGCCACATATTGTACAAGAGAAAGGCTTCTCACCTGTGTGAATTCTCATGTGACTAGTCAAATTTCCTTTCTCACTAAAACTTTTGCCACATATTGAACAACAGAAAGGCTTCTCACCTGTGTGAATTCTTATGTGAATAGTCAAATTTCCTTTCTCACTAAAACTTTTGCCACATATTGAACAAGAGAAAGGCTTCTCACCTGTGTGAATTCTCATGTGAATAGTCAAATGTCCTTTAACACTAAAACTTTTGCCACACATTATACAGGAGAAAGGCTTTTCACCTGTGTGAATTCTCATGTGACTAGTCAAAGATCCTTTCTCACTTAAACCTTTGCCACATACTGTGCAAGAGAAAGGCTTCTCACCTGTGTGAATTATCATGTGACTAGTCAAAGTTCTTTTCTCACTAAAACTGTTGCCACATATTGTACAAGAGAAAGGCTTCTCACCTGTGTGAATTCTCATGTGAATAGTCAAATGTCCTTTCACACTAAAACTTTTGCCACACATTATACAAGAGAAAGGCTTTTCACCTGTGTGAATTCTGATATGAACTGTTAAATCTTTGCTCTTCTTAAACCTTTTCCCACATGTCGTACATGGAAAACCCTTCCCATCTGAGTGACTTTTTAAGTGTTGAGCCAACTGACCATTCTTCGAAAAAAAATCACCACAAATTCTACAAAGATACAAACAGTTTTCTGTGTCAGTTTTCTTCTTCCTTTCAGGTTCTGACTTGTTTTTCTTCGTGGTTTTCTGCTGTCTCCTGTTTTGTTTCGGCTCTTTATCTCCCTTTGATCCAGAGTCTATTTGATGGTTTCCTTCTTGATCCTCGTTCTCAGTTTCATTGGAGTCCTGAGAGATGATTTGGTTCCTGATTGGTTCTGGGTTAATGTGGCCCTTTTCTAAAAGTGTGGGAGTCACCATCAATGTATCTTCAGTCTCCTGCTTCAATAAAAGCTGCCCTTTATGCTCATCTATGCAGAGCTCCAATGCTTCCTCTTTTATCCAAGAATATTCTGGTTCTTTCTGCTCTTCTTTCACCTTCAGACGTTCTGGTTCCTTCTGGTCCAAACTGGAATCGCTCTCCATCTTACAGAGCTGCTGGTCAGAGAAAACTTTCTCTTTCCAAACATGATCCAATAGATGGTCTGAAAATACAAACGAGAAAAGATTTTGATTGCAGGTTAATAAAATTGGTTTTGCTTAATCACTTCATACATACAAAGATACAATGAAAACTATTTAGACCTAAAATTAGCTAAAGCTGAAAATTAGATTAAAATATCAAAACCAACTTTCTATCCAAGAGTCTGTGAAGGAAAATCTCCATCATGTAATCTTGTGTAATCTGAAATCTTGACAATCAATGAAAAAAGTATTTTCTATGATAACATTTAGGTTGAGCTCAACAGTAAAGGAGGCTGATTGAATAATTCAACCAAAGTGTGTCCTCTACCAAGTACATAGACCGTACTGTATCCAGGCATAATCTTAGAAAAATCCCACACTAATATAATGTTGGTGGTTGGATGTGATTGAAAATTTGGCATGATTTTAAAACTATCTAAATTGGATTTAAAAGATAAAACCAATTTCCCGTAACACCATACGATGCACATTACAGAGGACTGGCATTAGGGCTGAACGATTAATTGCATATGCAATTAAATCGCAATGTGACAAAATTATATTTTTTAATCGCAAAGGCGCCGATTTGACTTAACGTAAAAATATCTGGTAAAATCACGTGACTTGCAAACAGCTCAAACAATGCAGGGAGAGAAGGAAACGCTGCACTTTAACCTATTATAAAACAGTCTAAAGCTTAACAGAACCCAACGTTGCAAATTATTTGTTACCTAAGAGCAACAGCACATCAGTTGTGAGAAATTATATCGGCTATGAAAATGTTGCTGCTGCGCAAAGCCAGGTGTTATGCAGAACCCGCTTTGCTGCGTCACGAGGTACACTTCGAACCTTTTTCAACAACTAAGAACATCAGACCACTATATATGAGAGTTGCACGGCTAAACTGACCGCCACCAGTGTTTCAATTTCCAGTAAACAAACTTCCAACCGACAGGGATCGCTGACCGAGCTGTTTGAAAGAATCTCTCCTTACGAACATAACGGGTTTCATAGCCAAGGGTATGCTTTGATAAGCGTGATGAATAAGCTATGATTCAATCTCACACACACATTTTACCTGCGCTGTATTAAAAAAATGCCAAAGAAAGTTAAAGCCACACCGAAAACTGGAGTATTTTGCAACAACTGACCTGTGATCAAACCGCACTACGGAGCCATACCAGAGTCTGAAACTGCATTAGATCGATGGAAAATTAAAAATCAGAGCTTGTTCCTTCAAGCATCCTAATTCCCGGCCTACTTCATTTTTTATTTATTTCCACATTTATTTGTGTATTTATTTGCAAATTTATTTGCAACAGTTAAAATAACATGGCCCAGGTACAGAAAACCTCCTGAAATCTGCCTTTAATGAAGTTTTACAAATTACATAACAGTTTCACAAATCCCAGAGTTGCTTTTGCTTTTAATTGTTCCGGTATTAGTGTAGAATAATATCATCTTAGCTAGGCCTGATCTAGTGTGGTCCAAATTCAGAAAAGTGCTGAAATCTGCCTTTATTGAAGTTTCGCAAATCCCAGAGTTGTGACCCATGGCAAACTGGACCTAAGTGAGGGATCAGAAAAAGCGCAGCCTGAAGACCCCTATGACGAGTAAGATTATTGGATCCACTGTTCCCTCTCCCGGACGAGGGTCACCGGGGCCCCACTCTGGAGCCGGGCCTGGAGGTCGGAAACGTTGGCAAGCGCCTGGTAGCCAGGCCTTTACCTATGGGCCCAGACGGGGCTTAGCCAAACGAGGCAACATGGGCCCCCCTTCCCATGAGCTGTGGGATGGGCCATAGGGATCGGGTGCAGTGCAAGATGGGCGGTGGCCGAAGGCAGAGACCTTGGCGTTACGATCCTCGGCTGCAGAAGCTGGCTCTTGGGATGTGGAATGTCATTTCTCTGGTGTGGAAGGAGCCGGAGCAAGTGTGCAAGGTTCCGTCTGGACATAGTCAGCATTGCCTTTACGCACGGCTCTGGAACCTGTCTCCTCGAGAGGGTTGGACTCTCTTCCCCTCTGGAGTTGCTCCCGTTTAGAGGCGCCGAGCTGGGGTGGGCAAACTTGTTGCCCCCCCATCTCGGCGCCTGTATGTTGGGGTTTACCCCGGTGAATGAGAGGGTAGCCTCCCTCTGCCTACGGGTGGGGGGGACGGGTCTTGACTATTGTTTGTGTTTATGCACTAAACAGTAAATCAGATTACCCAACCTTCTGGAAGTCCTTGGAGGGTTGCTCCTTCTGGGGACTCCCTCATTCTGCTGGGGGACTTCAACACTCAAGGGGGCAATGACCGTGAGACCTGGAGAGGCGTGGTTGGGCGGAATGCCCCCACCCCCCCGATCTGAACCCAAGCGGTGTTTTGTTATTGGACTTCTGTGCTCATCATGGATTGTCCATAAACACCATGTTCAAGCATAGGGGTGTTCATGTGTGCACTTGGGACACCCTAGGCAGCAGCTCGATGATCGACTTTGTCGTCCTTTCATCTGACCTGCGGCCGCATGTTTTGGACACTGAGACGAAGAGAGGGGCGGAGCTATCCATTGACCGCTACCTGATGGTGAGACGGCTCCGGTGGTGGGGGAGGACGCTGGACAGACCTGGCAGGCCCAAACGAGTTGTGAGGGTCTGCTAGGAACGTCTGGCAGAGTCCCCTGTCAGAAGGAGTTTCAACTCCCACCTCCGACAGACCTAGAGAGTTACTCGGGAATCAATTGTTGCTCCCGTCCCATCCCAATCCCAAAAAAATACTTCCGTCACATCCCGATCACATGACAGCACCCCCCCCCAAAATCCCCGAGAGAAAGACTCCCGTCCCGACCCGAATCCCGTAGATTAGTATCTTACCTCCTATGTCAGTTTTTCCCCCTTTAAATAGTAACCTAGCCTAGCACAATATCGAAGATTGTCTATTTCACTTTATCAGCAGTCTTTGACCATATCCTGCATTCTCGTTGTTTGGCCGCCTTACCACGTCATGAAAGTAGTCGACACGTCTGACTGACCATTTGGTCAAAATCCACTTATTTCGTACCATGTGAACACAGACTGGACCGTGCCAGGATACGGCCAAAGAGACCTGCCTTGGAGGTCGTATCTGAGTCCAGGTACGAGCGGCAATGGATCATGTGAACACAACCCGTACTCTGGCCGTACTCCAGACAATAGACGCGCTCCACACAGAAATGACGACACTGCCCGCCGAAATTACAGAATCACCTCGCGACCATAAAAATACCAAAACAACATGATTCAAGCATTCCACAGCAACACGAGAGGTTACAAAACGGCGGATTTACTACAACACTCACCCTGTAGATGGCTTCAGGTAGCCGCTGACAAATAGACCAGTTTGTTTACATTCTAGACTATCACTCGTTTTATGACGTCGGTACTTCTCACTACCTTGTTGGTTAGCTACAGACTTATTTGTATACTGCCACCTGCTGTTTAGGTGTAGTAAAACACTAGATTCCAGTTTGGGTCAAATACGTGCCATGTGAGCAGAAGAAATGTGCATTTTCTCTGGCCGTATTCTGGCACAGCCAGACTTGTGAAAACGGCCTCAGTGCCTAAGAAGAGGCTGTAGGAATGATGGGGGTTCTGATCATGCTGTGAGGGACCAAAGCCATTCACCACATCACAGGAGAACCGAAACTTATTTTATCTCCCACTGCAGAGTTCATTTAACTTCAATTTCTCTGCGACCCCTGTGTGTGATTCTTTCTAGGTTAAACCAGTATTTTTTACTCTAACATTTTGTGCCGAGACCCGACGTACGGAGCACTTCCGCCGGTGGTTTTCGTCGAAGGACTTGCTTCACTGGCCTGCTGCATCAACTTCCACGAGGACCTCCTGCGCGTGCTCCCGTACGATCGATTGAATCACTTGACCAGGGGGGAGATTGTGAGTACGTCTTTTTGTGCACCTTTACATTTAAAACAAAAAATCTTCTAAGATAGTCAGGGTATATTCTGCTGTTTTGAGCGTAAAGGAAGGAAGCTTTAGCCTCTCTGATAGAGTATCAGGGGTTGAGCCTTAAGTGATTAATGCGTTAATTACTACGCCGAGGGTGTAACGGACCAGGTTTGCGAGCCTGTTCCACCTCGAAAATAAAAGGTTGTAACGGATTATGTTTGCGAGCATATATCCACCTCGCTGGATAAGGTTGTAACGGATTAGATTTGGGAATCAATCCACCTCATTGCGATAAGCCAATGTTTGGGAGTAAAAACACAAAACAGCAGAATCAAAAAGATATACAGCACCCCAGGTGGGTTCATGAAGGTAGGCAAAGAACATAATCTTTATGTATGCCAGTCCAATCTGAAACCTAACGGTGTAAACGTACGGTTTGACGGGCACTACCCGAGACGTTCCGTGCGGATTTATAGGTCGCAAAACATATCCTTAGATTAGGAAAGCCATAAAACGGCTCATTCCAGTTGCACAAAAGAGACAGAGTAAAAAACCTATACGATCCAGTTTTAGCAGAAATTGATTACAATTAAAAATCTCAAATAAATGACCAAAAAATGTATTTAATTAATTAAAGAATCAATGACTAACTTCAACTCATTGACAGACTAATTTAATTGTCCTTGCTTTTTCCTTCCTCCTAGAACTATTTTGGTATTCTAACATCAGACTTTAACAGACTAATTAATAGAATCCATTAAAAGTTATATAAACACAACGCAAAGATGGGAAACCATGTTTCTATCAACAAATTAGAGGGATATCCAAAGTACATGCATAAAAAGGACCCCGAAAATCTTCAATTTCTGACAAAATGGCGCAAAAAATATAAAGTAGATGGGAAGTTAAAAGGAAATCAGTGGAAGGATTTAGTATGTATTCTTCTGGCAAAAGCATTTCTCGCTAAGGGGAAAAAGAAAGAACGGAAACTAAAAGAGTTGAGAATCGCCCGTCTGTGGGCTCATGAAACAGAGCAGAGGACGCAGAATTTAAATAACAGAAAAAAACACAGAGACTAACGGTGGGGCTTTTGTTATGAAAAAGCTCAGTGACGAAGTCACACTATGTCCTCCTCCTTATGCAACCCAGACAGAACCCCCTGCGGTTGTTGGAGATTCTTATGCGGCCTCAACAGCATCCCCAGGACACCTACATCCTCCTGTCCCTAGACACCTACATCCTCCTGTCCCTAGACACCAATTTGCAATTGAAGAAAAAGCACATGGTACCTCAATAAAACAAAGGCTTAGAATTACAAAGAAGGATACGTCTGGTGAGAGTGAACCAGAGGACTCAATAGATGTTAATCCTATGGTCGAAGTACCATCTGCCGATGGCACTCCAAGATATGTTTTTAGACCATGGTCATTTAAAAATGTTAAAGAGGTTGTAGAACAAATCACTAGCCATAAGGAGGATCCAGAAAAATGGACAGACGATATGGTTGATGTGGTCAAATCCTACCGGTTAAACGGTCAAGAATTAGGACAAGCTATGGCTGCAGTGTTGGGAAAAGACTGGCACCGTGTAGCAGGAAATTACACAGGAAGAGATGAGGCTGGAGTTGTGTTGCAATTTCAGAATGATTTCCGGGGAATATTAAAGGAACAATTCGATGTAGTAGTAAATCAAGTTCGCACACAGTTTAAAAAGACCCAGATTATGGGCATTTGGCCTCCATAAAACAGAAGCCTGGGGAAACTGTAGATGATTTTAGATTCAGATACCAAAAGGAACACGATATCCATAGTGGCCTTATTAAAGAGACTGATGATGATAGCCCATATATGCGACATTTATGTGATGGCTTGTTACATAGTTTCCACCCAACTATCACTAATTGGATCAAAAATCACCTTCTCACCTGGGAAACATGCAACCTTACCACCCTTATGGTCAGGTCAGACAGGTAGATAGGAAGAGACAGGTTAATGTTAGTAGTCAGGCAGAGTGTCAAAACTTAGGAAGAGATAGGAAGAGGTAGAGTAGCTAGGTAGAGATAGATTAATGTAAGCCAGGTAAAGATCCGGAGCCGGTCGCGGCTTACCGCCGCAGAAGAAATGCGCCCCACGGGGGCCACCCAGCGCCGGAGAGAGGTCCCTCAAGGGGAACCTCCCGCACAGTGCGGCCGCCCATTACCTGCCGGGTTGAATCCCCCGGGCAGACTGTGCGGACCCCACCCGCTTATCTCTTAAACGTTTCTCGCCCTATTCAACTCTGTCCTCTCAGTTCTGTCTATTTTTCCTTAAGATAGTTCTGTCTATTTTTCCTTAAGATAGTTGTCGACTATCGGTCTCGTGCCGGTATTTAGCCTTAGATAGAGTTTACCACCCACTTTGGGCTGCATTCTCAAACAACCCGACTCCGAGAAGACCCCGGCATGACGGGGGCCGTTACCGGCCCTACACCGTCCACGGGCTAAGCCTCGATCAGGAGGACTCAGACAGAGTGTTGGTAGCCAGGTCTCCTAGTAGCTAGGAGACAGGTTAATGTTAGTAGCTATGCTGCTTTAGGCTAGGCTGTTGGAGGACATTATTAGAGTCTGTTCCTACTTTCTCTCCTACTTCTCCCCAACTGCATGATGTGCTGTCAATTCAAGCACTAACCTGTTTTCTATTATAGTAGGTGCTCCGGATTAGCCCTGCTTGACGACCCTGACTAAGATGGCATTGCAGTGACGGAAAATTCTCCACGTCCTGCAACAAACTTCTGCATCAGTTCTGTTGCTCCCCGATCAAATCCCCGCCCAGGCCCTCATTGTGTACCATGCCACATTGAGCCTGGTTCTGCCGGAGGTTTCTTCCTGTTAAAAGGGAGTTTTTCCTTCCCGCTGTCGCTGCATGCTTGCTCAGTATGAGGGATTGCTGAGAATTCCACGACGCAATCTTCTGTGGTTCTGTAATTTCTACACTAAACATTGTATTGTAATAACTCTTTTTGTAAAGTGCCTTGAGATGACATCTGTTGTGAAATGGCGCTATATAAATAAACTGAATTGAAAATTGAATTGAATTGAATTATGGCCAATGCACGTTTTGCAGAAGGTGTCATGGAAAGAAAAGGGAGGAAGCCAAAACCCCCAGACTCAGACACACAGGTATTTCACACCCAGGTAGAAGACCATGAGGGGGAAGTTTATTATCAAAGTGAAAACTACAACAGAGGGAGGGGGTTTAGACCACGAAGGAATACACATAATCACACACCCCAGGGTTCATGGAGACATCAAGGTGGTCACCCTACCCCCACGTGTTGGACCTGTGGAGAAGTAGGCCACATTTCACACGAATGTAGCAGAGGCCGAGGAAGGGCCAGAGGGGGAGGTCAGATCCATACACAGGGTCCAACTGACCACTCGCAATTCACACAGCAATGACTAGATACTTTTGCCGCCTCTAATGAGGTGGTGGATTGCTGTGGCGCCTGGGAATTGCTTAATGTTCTGAAAGAGAAGCCTTACATAAGACTTAAAATTAATGAACAAATGGTAGAGCTCCTTTGTGACACCGGAGCTTGCAGAACGGTGATCTCCTCTAGCATTAATCTGCCAGAGTCTAAAAAAAGCATTTTAGTAAAATCAGCAGATGGTACTACTACACGCTCATTTTTATCTAAACCAGTGTTAATAATAGATCCACAAACTGGGTTTAGTTCTAAAAACCCAATAGTCATTTCACCACAATGTCCACTCAATTTATTGGGCAGAGACTTAATGTCAGCCCTAAAAATCTCCATTATCCCAGAGGGAGACGGCAACTCTCACCTGCTGTAGTGTTCACCTCACACATCATTACGGATGGAAAATCTGATTCAGCTGCCTCAGTAATACTGACTACCAGCCTTAAACCATTCTTTGATTTGCCTACAGATCTACATATATCTCTGACAAAAAGCAGTAAATCACGTTGGAAAGATTTGTGATATATGGTGCGAAAAGCAAATAACGCCACAGATTTTAAAGCTTTGCAAGAAAATAAAGAAGATTGTTGGCAATACAGTGAATCCACAAGTATATATAGGCTGCCCCTTATCATGCCACTCCACTGCACCACTCAAGTAGCACCACTAGACTGACCAGAAACATAAATCATCTTATTGGCTGAAGAGGAAGAAAATCAACTCAAAGAAGTCCCTGACACATTATGGTCTAAAAGTCCCACTGATGTAGGCCTACTCTCATCCATTGCTCCCGTTCAAATAACTGCTAAATCACATTTTAGACCCACAGTAAAACAATATCCCCTCCCTGCAGAAGCAGAGTTAGGAATTCAACCAGTAATTGAGGAATTACTAACAACAGATGTCATAAGAAAATGTCCTGATTCACCATGTAACACACCAATTTGGCCAGTTAAAAAGGCTGATGGGAAAAGCTGGCGTATGGTTCAAGATTTGAGAATGGTGAATTCAGCTGTCCAGACCAGAGCGCCTAATGTGCCTGATCCACACACTCTGTTAAACTCTCTGAGTCCCACTGGGAAGTTTTTCACAGTAGTGGACCTCAGTAATGCCTTTTTTAGCATTCCAGTGCACCCAGATTCACAATTTTGGTTTGCTTTCACTTATAAACATGTAAAATAACCATGGCCTGAGTTTTGGACCTATTAAAACTTTATATGAGAAAAACACTAACAAACCAAGGTTTAACACCCTTTGAAATCATTTATGGCAGACCCTACAGGTTACCTCTAGTCGCGCCTGATTTGCAAAAAGCAGACGAAGAACTCACATTAGCTGATTACATGAGGAAAATTATCATAGCCAAAGAAGTGCAAAGCACACACAATCTGCCTACCTTTCCTTTAGTTTTGCAGGACCCTGAAACCTGCTGACCACACCCACAGCTGTGAAAATCGCTGAGAGACCCTCGTTCATACACATCTCACACTGCAAATTGCAAAGGCAATTAAGGGACTAGACATGGGACAGTGGGGAAGTTCTGGACTACAAAGGGCAGAATGACCTGATCTCAAACCCAGCAGAAAAGCATCCCTGTCTCCTAGCGGTCAAACCTCCGTTTGGGAGGGCTAGTCCTCTTAATTGCCTCTAGCCAACATGCAGTTTGGCTCCTCTCCCTGCTGCTTTTCCCTCACACCTGATGACGCCCAGACATCAAAGGAGGTTGGGTGGACTTTGGAAAACATCACAGACATCCTTGCCGAGATGTCCAACCTGCTGACCAACGATCCTCAAAATCTGGCGATGAGAACCATGCTGATGCAACATCGAGTAGCTCTGGACACTATTTGCGTTTGAAGGTGGACTTTGTACTATAATCGGAAAGCAGTAATGGACAGTGGGATCTCATGGGCTGGCTGAGAACTAACTATGATAACTAAAAATAACTATGCCATTCATTGTAATTTTGATACTTTTCTGCATTTTTGTTAGTTGTGTTCTCCCATGTATAAAACAAACGAATAAGATGATAACACAATGGTCCAATACTCTCTTCTTACTCAGAGGCTTGAAGATGATGACAGAAATGAAGATGTGGTGTAAAAACCTTTTTATGACTCCATTAATCTAAACTACTGCTCAGGTAGCGATTAATTGGATGATGTCTAGGTGAAGCCCACATTAATATCATTTTGAAATTGCTACTTTTGCAATTTCTTTGTTGAATGTCTTATTACATTTCTTGAATTTGGGATGCTACTTAGTTTTGCAACCTTTTGTTGTCTGGTTTTTATGATTCTTATATTTTTACATTAGAGTTGTTACCTATTTTACAACTTTTTGTTGTTCGTGATCACATTTAAAAACCACATTTCAGGGGGGAAATGTTAGGGAAAAATTTTTTTGTATTATTATTTTCTTAGGGTATAATTCTCTATCACATAGTAAATGTGAAAAGTAAATAAATGTACTTTTTAAATGTCATTTGGTTTCAGCCATATGTTCCTTTGTATACACCCTGTTCTTTTAAGATGCTAAGGAAGTTTGACCAAATAAAGAGACACTGCAGTGGGAGGGCCCTTTGAGACCAGGTGACAGAGCTGTGTGATCAGGACACAGGGCTTGGAGGCTGTCTGAGAAGGAGAACAGACAAATGGTCAACCAGAGTATCTTCCTGGTCTCCCTCTGCAGAACTTTACTTATTTTATCTCCCACTGCAGAGTTAATTTAACCTAAAAAATTTTCCGACCCCTGTGTGTTTTTCTTTCTAGGTTAGACCACAATTTTTTACCCTAACACAAATTGTCCAACTTCCCCTCATCATGGCAAAGTTCTGCAGAGGTTCTGCTAACGAGCAATCATTGATTCTGGTGTGTTGAAACAGGGAAAGATCTAAAACAATGCAGGCTAATGGCCCTTGATGCCAGCAGGCCAACATGTCTGTATTAAACATATTTACTGCTTTAATATACAAGGATTACATTTTTACTTATGGTTCTAAAACAATTCTTAGAAGAAAACATTACACATCTGTTGTGCTTTATAACAAAGCATTAATTGAAATAAACATAGGCTTTTACGGTGTGGCTTATTTACCCAGTTATTTTATACAGGAATTATATTAATGACGGGTTTGATGCCCTGAGTGTGGTTATTCAATACTAGTTTGGTCAACACACATATAGAGAAACACTACTCTAAAGTTGTTTGATAAAACAAATATTTTTTTAGGTTTTATTCATCAAGTACAAAGTAATGTTAAACAGCCAAAACAGAAAATAATAAAAAAAAGAAAATCAGTCAAAAAAAACAACTTACCATCAGGGTTCAGTGTCCAGTTTTCAATATTAATTTAAAAAGCTTTTTATAAATGAGACATATTCAAAGTAATCAACAAAATAAGTTTAAATCCCACTGCTTTAATCTTATTTAGCATTTGACAATAACTGAAAACACCAGTAACAAATAACAAACGAAAAAAGAATAATTTTAGCCAGTAAATTGCAAACAAAAAGGTAAAAAGCTGAAACCTTTTTCATCATGTTACAGCATTTTCAAACTAATCAAAACTAATTTCAACTAGGCCAAGAGAATAAACCAAAAATTTACAGATACCATAATTGCCACAGCCAGGGCCAGAATGGGACTCATTTTCAGCCCTGGAGTTTCAAGCGTCAGACTCGCATATAGAAGTACATGTTAAAACGTGTCTGTCTAAAATAAACAGAATCTCACTCAAATTATAACAAATTTCACTCAGCTATTTAGACTTGCTTATGAGTAACTGATCCTATTATAGATTTTATGCAATTGCTTATGATTTCTTGATTGCCTATTTTTTATTTATTTTAATCAAATGCTAAATGGCATGTTACAGATCTGACCCATAAATAACCAACAAGGCAAGGCAATTTTATTTATATAGCACACTTTCAACACAAGGCAACTCAAGTTGCTTTACATGATTCAGCAATAATAAAACCAAACCCATGATTAAAAAAGGCATGATTGTAGAAACAAAAACATAGGTTTAACAGATAAACAATAAGAATATAATTTAAAAACAGATAAAATGCAATCGGTTTAAAGGAAATAAAAATAAGACTAGAAATTAAACCACGAGAATCAAAGACTGATCAGAAAGCGCAATTTAGGGCTCAAAGGCAGCTCTGAGTAGTAGAGTTTTAATCTTTGATTTAAGAGACCATAATGATTCAGTATATTTGAATTCTTCTGGAAGTTTGTTCCAGATTTGTGGAGCATAGAAGCTGAAAGCTGCCTCTCCCTGTTAAGTTCTGATTCTAGGAATGTTTAGTAAGCTAGAGATGGAGGACCTGAGTGCTCTGCTGGGTTGCCATAGTGACAGCATATCTCTAACATACTTTGGTGCTAAACCGTTTAGTGATTTATAAACTACTAGGAATATTTTCAAGTCTATTCTCTAAGCTACAGGGAGCCAGTGGAAGGATTTAAGAACTGGGGTGATGTGTTCTACTTTCCTGGTTTCTGGGCAGCAGCGTTCTGGATCAGCTGCACATGTCTGATTGCTTTTTAGGTAGACCTGTGAGGACGCTGTTACAGTAATCAATCCAACTAAAGATAAACGCATGGATCAGTTTTTCAAGGTTCTTCTGTGACATCAGTCCTTTAATCCTAGAAATGTTCTTTAGGTGATAGAAAGCTGACCTTGTTATTGCCTTTATGTGACCCCGGAAGTCCAGGTCTGAGTCCATTATTACGCCCAGATTATGGGCCTGATTAGTCGTTTTTAGTTGTATTGGCTGAAGCTTTGTGATGACTCTTGATCGTTCCTCCTTACGTCCTAAATTAATTACTTCTGTTTTGTTTCTGTTTAGCTGGAGAAAGTTGTGCGATATCCAGTCATTGATTTGTTCAATGCATTAATTTAAGGTCTGGATAGAATCAAAGTCACCTGGTGACAATGTAATTTAAAGCTGTGTGTCGTCTGCATAGTTATGGTAGCTAATCTTATTGGCCGCTATAATCTTGGTTAGTGGGAGCATATAAATATTGAACAGGAGGGGCCCCAGGATGGAGCCTTGGGGGACCCCACAAGTGATTTCTGTTTGTTCCAATGAGAATTTTCCAATTGACACAAAGAACTTCCTATTCTTGAGGTAAGACTCAAACAATTGAAGAGCTTTACCAGTGAGTCCGATCCAGCTCTCCAATCGTTCCAGTAATATTTCATGATCAACCGTGTCAAACCCTGCACTGAAGTCCAACAGAACCAGCACTGTGGGTTTGCCGCTGTCTGTATTTATGCGGATGTCATTGAAAACTTTGACGAGGGCAGTCGCAGTGCTGTGATGAGCAAGGAAACCAGACTGAAAGTTATCCGAGGAGTCGTTCATTGTCAGGAATGTGTTCAACTGTTGAGATACAGCTTTTTCAATAATCTTACTGATGAATGGGAGATTAGAGATTGGCCTATAATTCTGCATCAAAGTATTGTCTAGGTTGTTTTTCTTCAATAGGGGTTTGATAACTGCTGTTTTGAGGGCCTGGGGGAAGACGCCTGACTGGAGGGATGTGTTAACTATTTGCATCAGATCGAACTTAATGACAGGGAGAACTTTTAAAAAAAAGGTATGGGTAAGATATCGAGGCAGCAGAAGGAGGAGTTCAGCTGTTTAATAATTTCATAAAAATGTGGTTGATTCAGTTTTTTCAAATCAGACATTTTATCTGCATTATTTTTTCATGGGAAAGATAATGCCGTTGTGTTGGGTGCTGCTTTACAGATTGATCTTCTAATTTCTAGAATCTTTGAAGAAGTTGGCAAATTCACTACAGGCCCTAGTGGAGTGTAGCTCAGGAGCTGCTGTCACTCTGGAGGATTGGTTAGTCTTTCATCTGGTGCGAATAAAGTACAAGCGTTATTAATGTTTGTTAATGATTTCAGAGAAGAATGATTCCCTTGCAGTTTTCAAAGTTAGGTTATATTTGATCAACTTGTTCTGTAGATTTCATAGTGAACCTGGAGTTGAGTTTTCCTGTATTTCTGTCGGCCTGACGGCACTCCCTTTTTTCGCTACGTACTGGAGGATTGTTGGTCCATGTACACTTGTTTCTACCTGAGACTACTTTTACTTTAATTGGAGCAATGTTATTAATGATGTCTGAGACTAGAGAAAAAGTTATCTACCAGCTTGATAACAGTGTGTTTGTTGGTAGTGGTTGTGGTGGGTGTTTGGGTAGAGGTAGAGGAGTAAATTTGTTTAAAGATTTCAGCTGAGCTGTCAACAAGGGAGTGTTTTTTTTACAATGGTCTCATTTTCTCAAGTTCATTTGACCCACCGATGACACTTTTCATCTTTCAAGCAAACCCTTCCATCATCGTTATTTGCAGTGGGAACCTAAACTTTACTACTTCTTACTAGCTTATTAGCAGTCTGTTTTCTCTGGTGCTTTCCACTGCATCTGCTGCTACTTCCACAGATTTCTACATTGATAATACCTCTGGCAAGATTATTGGCGTTTTGACCACCCGTGCTACTAGGGATGCACCAATACTGATATCTTGTATCGGCCTCGATACCACATTTTCTAAAGTACTCGTACTCGTTAAAATTCCCCCGATACTGGGGACCGATACCATGGTCTGAGAAATGCCCATGTTTGAGCGGCGTGTAAGGGGTTAATCACGGCGCCGAGTGCCCGCCCCCAAGCCCCGGCTGCAGCTCAGAGCGGGGAGAAGGCGAGGCGAAACATGTCAGCCGTGTGGAACTATTTCAAAGTGAATAAAGACGACAAAACTAAGGCGGACAGTAAGTTGTACTCAGTGAAATTGCCCAGAGGAGGCTCAAAAGGTATTTAACACAATTTAATCAATCACCTAAAATCCCAACACGACAACGAGTACAAATAGTTTACCCACGCTTCTAAACCAACACAACCCACGCCGCAGTAAACTCTTGCAAGACGAGAGAAAATGTCCAGAAATAATCTGCTTGCTGTGAAAATAACACAGGCAATTATCGAGTGCATTGCATTGAGATACCAGCAACTTTCTGAGGTAGAAAATATGGGATTCCTGCTGCTCAAAAAACCTGATTTACTACAGAAGTTTCAACGGTAACACAGCCTAAATAGTGGTTTAATTTGAAGTCTTCAAGCGCCATGGTCGAAATATTGCGACAGGCAATATGTCCGCTAATATAATTACTACTTTACATCAAGAGATGGTAGACACCTGTAACTTTAATTTAAGCTACATTTTCGGGTGTGTTACCATGGAAATTGTTGTAGTATATAAGCTTTTAATGAGACTCCGCGAGTGAGAGAGACAGCATGCAGCTGCTGCGATTAGAGCAGAGAGAAAGTGATTTTTAGAAAGATAAAACTTATGATGCCGAAACGTCTGAGTTCCCCACCGGGAAGTATTGTCTTATTCAATTTCTGAAGAGGAACATTTATCCAACCCTCTGATCAAGATGTTCAGTTGTCCAGGGAGAAATCGAAATTCAAGCAGCGCACAACGACAGTCGGCCGGTCACGTCCACCATTACGCTCCAACACAGCAACAGTTGTGATGCTGCTCGTCATGTTCTCCAGCTGGGAGAAAGGTATGTGATTGGGTAGCAGGGTGGTCATAACGCTAATCCAGACAAAGCAGGAATGTACAAATCCGTGGAAATACCTGCAGACGCAGTGAGAAAAAAAAAGCGAGAGAAATCAGACTGCTGATAAGCTTGTAAACAGCAGTAAAGTTCACTTTCCCGCTGCAGGTGACGATGATGATGGGGAGGTAAGAGCAAGAAGTTTGATGAAAATCATTAATAGTGGATCAAACTATTTGATGAGCTTGTTGGTTATTTTGGGGATAGATCTGTAAAATTCTTAGCCCAATAATTTCCTTTGTTGTTTTATGTAGTGAATCGATTAATGGTGCCTCATAACAGAGGAAATAAACAGATATGTCCACCTGTTCTTGAAAAAAATGGCAATAAATAATAAAATACAAATGTATAAAATACACATGCCTATATAGATTAAAATAATGTTCAAAATAAAGTCGTTTTTAAACTATGTGAAAAAGATGTGATCAGGCATTAGATAGATTGGTTTGGAATAATTTACGGGTGTACGTCATAGTATGCAAATTAAATGTATGAATTTGCTCCCTTCACAATCTTTGGATCATGCTGAAGATTTTTCTTATTTACAACATTACTTTATATATAACCATATTAAAGCTACAACATTTTGAACTAATGGTTTCAAGATAGAATATCTTACAGAAAAAAAACCCTGGCGCCTAAAGAGTTAAGTGTCGGCCATCTCCTGATATAAAGTAGTAATTAAATTAGTGGTTATATCTGCAACTGTGGCTCGTTAAACTCCGCAATGTTTCTTGTGACAATATACTGTACAAGAGAAAGGCTTTTAACCTGTGTGAATTCCCATGTGACTAGTCAAACTTCGTTTCTCACTAAAACTTTTGCCACAAATTGTACAAGAGAAAGGCTTTTCACCTGTGTGAACTCTCATGTGACTAGTCAAACTTTGTTTCTCACTAAAACCTTTGCCACAAATTGTACAAGAGAAAGGCTTTTCACCTGTGTGAACTCTCATGTGACTAGTCAAAGATCCTTTCCTACCAAAACTTTTGCTACATGTACAAGAGAAAGGTTTTTCACCTGTGTGAATTCTCATGTGTTTCCTCAAAGTTCCTGTCTCACTAAAAGTTTTGCCACACATTGTACAAAAGAAAGGCTTTTCACCTGTGTGAATTCTCATGTGTCTAGACAAATATCCTTTCACACTAAAACTTTTGCCACACATTGTACAAGAGAAAGGCTTTACACCTGTGTGAATTATCATGTGTCTAGACAAATGTCCTTTCTCACTAAAACTTTTGCCACACATTGTACAAGAGAAAGGCTTCTCACCTGTGTGAACTCTCATGTGAGTAGTCAAACATCCATCACTAAAACTTTTGCTACACGTTGTACAAGAGAAAGGCTTTTCACCTGTGTGAATTATCATGTGTCTAGACAAATGTCCTTTCTGAGTGAAATATTTGCCACACATTGTACAAGAGAAAGGCTTTTTACCTGTGTGAATTCTCATGTGAACAGTCAAAGATCCTTTCACACTAAAACCTTTGGCACATATTTTACAAGAGAATGGCTTCTCACCCGTGTGAGTTCTGGTATGAACTGTTAACTTGCTTTTAGTCATGAACCTTTTCCCACATGTCGTACATGGAAAACGCTTCTCATCTGTGTGACTTTTCAAGTGTTGAGCCAACTGACTATTCTTAGTGAAAAAATCACCACAAATTCTACAAAGATACAAATAGTTTTCTGCGTCAGTTTTCTTCTTCCTTTTGGGTTCTGAATTGTTTTTCTTCATGGTTTTCTCTCGTCTCCCATTTTGTTTCGGCTCTTTATCTCGCTTTGATCCATAGTCTTGTTGATGGTTTCCTACTTGATCCGGGTTCTCAGGTTCACTGGAGTCCTGAGAGAAGACTTGGTGCTGCTCTTCTTTCACCTTCAGATGTTCTAGTTCCTTCTGATCCAAACTGGAATTGCTCTCCATTTTACAGAGCTGCTGGTCAGAGAAAACTTTCTCTTTCCAAACATGATCCAGTAGATGGTCTGTAAATACAAACGAGAAAGCATTTTGATTGCAGGTTCATGAAATCCGTTTTGCTCAATTCCTTCATACATATAAAGATACTAAGAAAACTAGTCATAAAATTAGCTAAATCTGAAAATTATATTAAAATATCAAAACAAAATTTCCCATTTACAGTATTCATTTTCGACAATGTAACAGTCAACAGCAATATTGTATCTTATAAACCTAAATGGTCCATCGACTTTTTTCTGAAAAAGCTTTTTGTGAAAATTACCGTTTTTCTTTGTGATTTTCTTTTTTGCTTATATATACACATGCATTTTTCCCCTAATATTTATAAACACTATAATGGTTAATATAACTTTTCTGTATATTTACGGATATTACTCAAGTCTCTTGATGTATTTCTGTCTTACAAATTTAGTTAGTTTTCACATACGTTTTTTATCCTATCAATTTAATTCTTAATTAAAATTTGTTAACTGAAGAACAACAAAATGACAGGGGAGGCACTTAAAATATGTAATTCACATTTTGTGATACTTATCGTTAATTATTTTTATCGATCAATATGACTATTCCTTTATCGATATGCTCTTATTATAACTATTATGCCTATCTTCGTTAGACAGCCCTATTATGTGCTGTCTAACGAAGAGTTAAAATAGTCACTTTTAAACATTTATGAACTAATTATAAAAAACAATGTTACAGCAGACAAATGATATGCTAAGGGAATTAAAATCACAATCACTATTGTTAATGTTACATATATCAATATAAGTAATTAATAAAATTTTCCATTTAATAAACTCACTTTGTTCAGCCTTTTCATAGTTTCGTCCGTGAGACCAACGGGGTATTTGACTGCTGCCATAAACAGAAATAAATGAGCCAGCTGTGTGCACCCTCTACAATTGCTGTGACCATATACCTATGCTTTGTAGAAAGCAGCACTCAGAGTCGGCTTTAAACAGAACCAGCCTCTATCCAGGTGCTGGTGAGATGAGAGAAAAGCCTCGATAAATATAAAAACCCGGACATTTATAAATTATCTATGTATGCCCCAAACAACAGGCGAAGCCGACAAGTCCAGGTAAAAGATGTTCAGTCAGTTTACTGTTGGTTATAACATTCCCAGCTAATGCGCTAATTAGCTTAGCGAGCCCAGTGCCAATGACCCTTCGCAGACAGCCACAAAGAACTGGACGACTGTATAATAACCTCAGACACGGGCCGGGCACTTATTTTTCATTTGAATTCATTTTTTTTAAACCTGCTAATTAAACAACTGTGTTGTGGTCTGTCTGCCCCGCACCGGCACGTCCCTTTTGGACACCCACCTCGCTTATACATCCAATTCGCGCAACTTCCCAACTCCCACCATAAACATGGAGGACATAAAGAAAACTGAAGCGCGTGAACAACACCAAGGGAAAAGCTCCATTCTAGAGTAAGTTTACTTTTATGAAAACCCTTCAAGTTGAACAAACCGGGTTTGTTCAGTGTGTTGTATGCAAAGTTGTCAAATGACAGCAAACAAACAGGTTCATCACATCTCCAGAGAAATTTTGAACGGCCAAGTAGCAGATCCAACGAGCCCCCATTTTAACCAGCTATATTACGTCCACTTTGATCTGTCAGAAACCATTTGTTTATTCAAGGAAAACTAGAATGCTGTTTTTTTCTAACTGCAGAGCATTAGCATTTTCATGGGATGTTAAAAAAAATGTCAGTATGAAGGAATATTCCTGCCATAATACCGAGAGAACAGAGCAAACACCCGCACGTGTATTTTCCCTCCACGAGCGCTTGTTAAAGTGCTCGCGAGGTATTTTGTATGTTGAATTTATGCCCCACGAGCAATATTCTCCCCTGCAAGGAGAAAAACTGCTTGCGCACGCGCAGAGTCCACTCCCTCCTGACTTCCCCCTGTGCGTGAGAGCCCAGATTGCTCTCGAGTGAACCCTCCCTCCCCTCTCGCGGAGGTTTCTTCCCCTGCTCGCGCGCGAAGCAGTTTTTGAGTGGGCGTTATTGTCTCTAAGGGGGCGGGCCGGTCACCACTGTATTCCCAGATATAATTGGTTGAACATATTGGCCAATTGGACAGCAGGTACGGCTACACTACTAGGAAAAAAACTGCATTTGCTTTGCAGCCATTATTCTGATAAAATTTTCATGTTTTTATTATTTTACTTAGTTCCTGTTGCACAGCGGCATTTATTGATCAAAATGTTTGATTCCTACCTCTCAATCTAGGCTACTTTGGAAATATCGGGAATCTTACAAAATTATATACATAAATAATATACAGATTAAGCCTGCTGTTAATGTAGGCGCAAGCAACTAACTCTCGAAATGAGAGCAGCACATTGGTCAAGGATTTTTGGCTTAGCCCAGACATGCTCCTTATGGATGTGGGGCACATGTAAAGGGCCTGTCACAACTGGCGCACGGGCACTATGCGCAGATGGTGAGAAACTGGTGAGCGCCACTATGTCCCGTGCGATTCCCGCTATAGGTGTATATATACAGGATGCATATCATTTGGGACTCAGGCACAGCAACATGGCAGAATGTTTGGAACATTCCGATTTTTGTGAGTTTTCTTTTTATGCTGTTATATAATATCATAGATTTGCGGAAGCAGAGGCTGTTGCAGCTTTTCATCACCCGTTGCTCAAAGCGAGCGCTCCTGCCGGACCTGCGCTCCTCACATATGGCGCTACCAATGAGCCGCTCTTGGTGGAATCCTTCTCCCGCTTTAAAAGTGAAGTTTCAGTCATTTGTTGTTATGTCTGTCTTTAAGATTCCTGGAAAGTAAGGTAAAATAAAAGGAACTAAAAGACACTTCTGATTGTCCGTCCGTATTTGGGTTTATACTGCAACAGAGGCTACAGTAATTGACAGAAGATTGTGAAAGATATCCTCCATTCTGAAGGATAGAAAAGCAAGCCACCGTCATCTTTTGAGAGTTTTACGCACAATGTATCCAAAATCTCTGTCTATGCTTCTGCGGACCAATTATATTTAGATTAGCATGTATTTATCCTGTTATCTCTGTGTGTCCGTTCATGAACAATACAAGGAGACAATAATTAACGAAGGAAAAAAAGTTGCTAATTTCAGATGACCGAGTAAAAATATCCTTGACGAAACAACAGGTCTGAAGTAATGTTGCATTTCAGATTAATGTAAAATGATTCCCATGAAATGAATGTTTGGAACAAAGTTGTTTTCCTTTTATGTAAAGCACAGAACATAACACAAAGGTGCGCTTTGATGAACGACCGGCAGCAGTGACGCACTGCTGTCCGCACCACTGCCCGCACTCAATGTCTGTTGAGTGTTTCACTGTTGCCCGTGAAACACTCACTCACCATTCGTTTTCTTCCTTGCACCATTTGGACACTATCCAAATCAACCGCATCCAGTCGCAGCCCGTGCTCTATTGTGACTGTGATTGCTTAAAGGTCTACTTTGCGATCTTTGCGACTGATGGCGATTTCATTTATGGCGCAGAACAAATGGAGGACAAAGTCGCTGTGGTCAATGCGCCAATTCTGACAGGCCCCTTAGATATGTGATGCGGGCTACATCTTTTTATATTTTAATTTAGTAGAGCAGAAAAATTAAAAGCTCCATCACATGAAACCACTGCATCAGTTTCAAATGAAATGTATCCAACAGCTAGTTCAGTTCTGCACAATAAGACATTAGTCTAAATTAGTTGTGTTGAAGTTTATTTACATTTAAAACCTGTAGGACTGTGGGCCTAGAAGACAGAAATTTAAGAACCTGCAACAAGGCAAAACAGCTGCAGCTCAAATTATTCTAATTAATCTGTGCTTTTTTTCAATAAATAACATCTTGTCTTATCATGAATTGGTGTAATTCCCCCCAAAAAAAGGTTCTGTCTGAAATCCTCCAACATGAAGGTATAAAGTTACAAAAATTTCAAATACAAAGCAGCCAGCACTTTATTAATCTAGTACACCGTAAACAGCTTGTTTTTTTATAAAAACGCTTTGAGATTTGGCTTTTTCAATTATTTAAATCTTTATTGCAATCAAAATAATATCAGAACCTGGTACCCTAACATTTATCCATTTATACTATGAACAAAAAAGTGAAGGTAGGAATTTTCATAAATTTATTCATTTAATTGTCAAACATGCTGGCGACTTACCGGTCGATCTACGTTCCTACCCTAATCTAACTGGGCGGTGAAAAGGGCGAAAGAACGAGATCACGGATACAGGCAGATGAAATTAATTTCCTCTGCAGGGCTCTCCCATAGAGATGGGGGGAGAAGCTCGGTCTACTGGAGGGGGCTCAGAGTAGAGCCGCTGCTCCTCCACATTGCGTGGACCCAGTTTAGGTGGCTCGGGCATCTGGTCAGGATGCCTCCTGGACTCCTCCCTGGTGAGGTGTTCCGGGCACGTCCCACTGGCAGAAGGCCCAGGGGAAGACCTAACACTCGCTGGAGGGACTACGTCTCATGGCTGGTCTGGTAACACCTTGGGATTCCCCCTGCGGAGCTGGAACAGGTGGATGGGGAGAGGGAAGTCTTGGTCTCCCCACTTAAGCTACTGCCCCCACGATTCGACCCCAGATAAGCAGAAGATGGATGGATGCTGGGGAACCTATGAAAAAACAAACAAACAAACAAACAAACAAATGAACTACCGATATATCATTTTTTTTAACCGGCGCCGCTCCGAGCAGGCAGCCAGTAACAGCAGCTCCGACCGATCGAGTCCTTTTTTAAGTAATATATGTCTTTATTTCTGTCTTTTGTTTTCTATTGTGGACTGCTCCCGCACATAATGGAGCTCATCTGTGTCCGGAGAGCGCCTGGAGTCTCAGTCTCCCACTGTTTACAGCAGGGATCAGCTGTTAGATATATGCGAAGATATATAAACACACCTATATGCATATATATGCTGCCTATATACAAATTATGCGGTTTTAACTACTATTATCTATTTATTAGTAATGGCATTTTTTTCTGTTTTTCTGTGTGGATTTTTTATCTTTTTTGCGTCTTTTTTTCTGCTTGTATAACTTATGGCTGCAACAATGCAAAAAGGTTATCTATCTATTATAATATATATACCACATATATGTATATATGTGCTACATTTACGCCAAATTGAACTGCATATATACGCCATATATGTCTCCATATATAAGTATTGCTTCATTATATCCACATATAAGCTCTATATGTTCTATATCTCTCCTATAGCTCATGGCAGTATCTGGTCATTTTTCTTGGCAACTGTCATACCTAGCTTATATTTTTTTATTAACAAGGTAATAACTGTATTTTTGTCTGAAGTCCATTACAGGAAGAAAAAAATAATGCAACCGAGCACCTCGTCCCACACAGAAACAACCTATATAATTGTATATATTTTGATATAGGCTTTAAATATATGTGAAATATCTAAAATTGGCCGTTTTCTATTTTATTTATACATATAGGTACATATGTACTATCTGAATATGCAGAATATATCATATATTTCTATAAATATGCTGTATATAGGCAGCATATAAACTTCATATAGCTTTCATACATGCACATATATCCTCATAAATTATTTCCTTGTGGGAATTACTGACATCAATTTACAATCTCGCTTTGTGTGTCATTTACTTTCACTGCAATTTTCTCAAACTGCCTGCCGACCACCATAGTGTTACTGCTAGGAACCATATGTTTGCCAATGTAGCTGCTAGCCAGCGGACATGCTAGCAGAGTTAGCATTAGCATGTCGCCGCGGTAGCGTTTTCCTCTCTGAACTACACCGTGGAATATTAACGATGGGCTATTATTGCTCTCCTACTCTAATGTTATGCTTGAGTAACTTATTTTAGCGCTGAGCATCTGCGGGTTTTGTTGTATCGATCTTGACTGTTGTCTGGAGTTCGGAAAATAGAGGAAGTCCGTTCCTGCTACTTCCGATGTGCGACAGTGTAGCCGTATTATTATTACTATTAATTATTATTTTTGCTTCAGAACAATAATAAAAAAACTCCTCTACCAGCTACACCGGTCTCTTTAGTTTTAAAACTAAAAACAATTTAACTAAAAAAAAAAAAAAATCCACCAAAAATATTAATAGGGGGGCTTTTAATAGGGGGGCATTTTAGGGCTGAAGCCCCCCTAAAAAGGACCTAACAACGTCAGCGGTCAGAGCAGACTCTACCTGCTGAGGAGGCTGAGGTCCTTTGGAGTCCAGGGAGCGCTGTTAAGGACCTGCTATGACTCTGTGGTGGCCTCCGTCATTTTTTTACAGTACTGTATGTTGGAGCAGCAGTTTATCGCCCAGCTCTGTTCTAGGATGCAGCCTGGATCCAGTGCAGGTGGTGGGAGAAAGAAGGACTCTGGCTAAAATAACATCTCTGATGGACAGAGTCTCCCACCCCATGCATGCAAATGTTGCTGAGCTGCAGAGCTCCTTCAGTGACAGACTGCTGCATCCTAGATGCACAAAGGAGTGTTTCCGCAGGTCCTTCCTCACCTGCAGCTGTCAGACTGTACAACCAAAACTGCTCCCAACATTTCACACCTGCACTGCATCTTACATTTTGCACTAAACAATCACACCGCTATAATTTGCACATTATTTCCACCTGATGTACATATTCTGTGCTGATGTACATATTCTGTGTATTTTGTGTTTTTTTTGTATATATTTTTCTCTTCTGTTACATATGTTGTATATTTGTTGCTTCTTTTGCTGCTTTTTATAACCGAATTTCCCCTGGTGGGACTATTAAAGGATTTCTATTCTACATCAGCCATATGTCTTCAACCATTGACATTTCACTTATATATATATAGTATCTTCTTCAAAAACTTTAGATAATACACGAGAAAAAAGCGTGACAAAAAAGTAATTAGTCAGCCACCAATTGTTCAAGTTTTTCCACCAAAATGGTGAGGCATATAATTTTTAATCAACGGTACAATTCAACTATGAAAAAATAAATGCACAAAATCACATGATCTGATTTTTAAAGAATTGGTAAATTACGGTGGAAAATAATTAATGCATCCCCTACAAAAGAGCAAGATTTCTGGCTCTCACAGAACTACTTCTGGAAGAGGCTTCTCTGTCCTCAAATTGTTACCTGTATGAATGGCCCCCGTTTGAACTGGTTAACAGTATAAAAGACACCCGTCTACAGCCTCAAACAGTCAGACTCTAACCTCCACCATGGCCAAGACCAGTTAGATTGCACACTTCCACAAAACTGGGCTAAGGCCAATCTACATACAGAATCAGTTTGGGAAGAAGAGATCAACTGTTGGAACAGTTACTAAATATTTGATCACTGATAATCTCCCTCTAATTGGGACTCCATGTGAGAACTCACCATGTGGGGTGCACAAGATTTTGAGAATGGTGTGTCAACAGCCTAGGGGGACTTGATTAATGACCTGAAAATATCTGGGACCATATTAACAAGGATTACTATTAGTAATAGTAACACACTATGTCCTCATGTATTAAAATCCTGAAGCAACATGTCTAGGGCCGTGTAAAGTTTAGCAGAGGGCATCAGGATGATGGAGAGGATTAGGAGGCAACCATGTGGTCAGATCAGGTAAATATAGTCATCAGAGCCCTTCACTTTGAGGTGGATTTCCTCCAAATTTCTACAATAGAAAATGTTAATTTTAGTTATAGGTCTAGGTGATCTTCTACCATAATCTGAAAAAGAGTCTTTGGTCAACTCTTAAGATTATGTAGAAATAAAACCCTGAAATAGTCTATTCTGCAACGGCCTTATACCGTACTTCTAATATTTTATTCCGAAATTCTACAGTAAAATTCTGACATATTTATTCTGCTTATAGTCTATGTGACCCTCTATCATAATAATTGTCAACTCTTAAAATGTCTGAGGAAAAAGGACCAAGCTTTATATTGTACTCTGATCTTTGGTTTCTCCAAAGCACTGCAGTAAAATGATAAAATATTTATTCTAGATTTAGTATAAATATGTGGTATATGTTTTAAATAAATAAACATTTCTTATGGTTAAGCATTATAACTCATCTCTGTCACCATTTCCTACTGCACAGTGCTCTATTAACTTAATGCACGGGATATGCGCAAAGTTATTCTTTATAACAGAGCTAGCATCGCCTGGCTTGACTGCATATTTCCAAGTATCCATTCACTTGACCGCGGTTGAATCTGAACACTCAATGCACCTCTGACGACCTCAACCATAGACTGTCATTTTAAAGTTCTTGGCGGTGTGAACGCATCATGTGTATTTCATTAAAAAGCAGAGTCAATCATAATTGTGTCATAGCCTTTGCACTTTAGCTTATGGAGACAGGTATCATATGACATAGGCTACTTACAGGTTTTCAGGGCCAGCTTCCTCTGCCAAGGCGTTTCTGATCCAAGCCACCACACGTCTCGCCGCATTTTTAACTGTCTGTTATATAGACATTAACCAAAAAAAAATTTAATTAGCTACCGTGGATAAAGACATGCTAGTAGGGGCTTGCTAGCCGATTCAAAATGTAAATCTTTGTATCAAAACAGTGTCTTAAATGTTTGTAATTTGGTGATACTTCAAATGAAGATAATTTAAAAAGGCGTGCAAGGAGTTAACATCATTACCGTCAACTGTATATATATAACCATTACACTACACCAGTCATTACCGAGATATTCTAGGTTACATTAGCCATCTTATGTAGCAGATAGCTGTTTCAGTCTGCTGCGACCGTGACAAATACCGCAATATAAAAGTATCTTTATTGTCTGTAAATCATAGTAAATGATACAGCGAATGACAAAATAAGCTTTTCATAGATGTGAAATCTACTTACCTCCTTGCAGTCGGCCGTGGTGGCTGGCGGAACAGGCGGAGGCAGAGACTATTGAGTAGAGAAGGCTAGAAGACTGGTCGGAGGTAGAACAGTTATCAGGTAAATACCGCCACCTGCTGTTTAACAGTGTGTATCACCATTTACGTCCTTGTTTTAATAATTAAAATTTTTTTATTGGAATTTTGGAAGATAAAATAAAACAGGGCTACAGACATACCCTACATGGGTTTGGCAATGTAATCACATTGAAGGAACAAAAAATCATTGTATATTATTTCTCATTTTAAATTCTGCATATCAATCTCATTTGTCAACATTCATCTCTGCCTTGACAATAGACCAATGTGCCGCTCTCATATCGAGAGTTGTTTGCGACTACTTTAACAACAGGCTTAATCCGTATATTACTTATGTATATAATTTTGTAAGATTACTGATATTTCCAAAGCGGTTTAGATTGAGAGGTAGGAATCAAATAGTTTTAACAAAGAAATGTGGCTGTGCAACAGAATCTAAGTAAAAAAATAAAAACATAAAAATTTTATCCGACCAGTCAGGGATCCGTGGTTTGTCGTAGTAGTGTTACCATACCTGCTGTCCAATTTTGGACAGGGCCGGGCTGGCGCTCAAGCCCCTAGGGCTAGGCGGCCAGATAAAAGACCCGTGCAGGTCACTAGTCCAGTCCCACCCTGGCCCCTTTTTACCTTCTGGTAGGGCTGGGCGATAAAACGATAAAGAAATGTATTGTGAAATAACGTTTTCTCGAAGGAAATATGAGACTATCGTGATAGAGCTAATCTCTTTCACTCCCTCTTTTTTTCTTTTAAATAGACATAAGAATTAGGGCTGCAACAACGAATAAATAAAATCGCTAAAAAGTGTTGGCAACGAATTTCAACATCCATTCATTCTGTACTGTGTTTACGAGTTCTAATTTGGTCGCGCAGCATTTTTTTCTTCTTTTTAGCGTGACCTTTATTTACAAGCCAACGTGAGCAACTCGTCATGTAAAATGGTAAATGGACTGAACTTATATAGCGCTTTTCTAGTCTTACTGACCACTCAAGGCACATTTCACATTTCATACACACCCAACATGGCTCGGTAGGACAATGTAGATTGGGGTTAAGTGCCTTGCCCAGGGGCACATCGACATGTGACTGGAGGAAGCTGGAATCGAACCTACGACCCTCCGATTGCAAGCCAACTACTCTACCACTGAGCCACAGTCGTGTAGGTTGTAGGCTGCAGCGGAGCATTGCAGGAACAACTAGACCTAAGACAATAAAAACTTCCAAACTTTGGGAGTACTTAGTCTTGAACAATGCAATGACGTTTGGTACCTGCAACATTTATAAGTCTGACCTTGCATCACATGGGAGTATGGCTGTAATGATGCAGCATCAAACACTCAAGCATGTTGGTGATCAGTGAGGACAGGGCAGGGCTCAGGGTCTGTTTAAGTTGCTAAAAACCATGGTACTGTTTAAATAATGAAGCGTAGCATCTCGGTAAGAGAAGTCTATAAGAGTTTAGAGCATTTCTACTGGCCATCCAGCTCATCATGCAAGGCTAGACAGACAGTGAGGAACATAAATTAACTACACTGATCAACAATACAGAAGTTATTTCTGCTTATTTTAGCAGTTGCACTTGCAAGCTAAGTGCTTTTTTGGATGTGGTTCTGTTCTTTTACCTTTCCTATGTGTCTGGTGGGGATGTTGGAAGCCCAGTGTTGTAGGGTCCTGATAACTTCTACATCCTTCTACATATATTACATTTTGATTCAGCTCATATGTTCTGCCCAGGCTGCCACCTTGGGAAACTGGTGAAAGACAGACAGTCAGTTAGCAGCTCTGACAGAGCAATCCTGCTGCAATCTGATTCTCCACCTTCCCCCATTTTGTGTCAAGGTGTTTTGAGTGAAGTGACTCAGGATGTCACCTCCTGTGGTGCCCCAGTGATTGCCTCGTTCACATAACAAAAGGAGGGTTCACAGGTGGCCTTCCACCTGATGGGCTGCCCTGTGGGTTTTATATGTAGAAAAGCCCAAATGGCTGCTGTCTGGGAGTTCTCGTGTTAAGTAATAAACCACTATGCCTAAAAAAAATGATCAATTTTTGCTTTTACATCACAACCTGTACAATGTTTTCAACAGAAAACTCCCTACATTTTATACTAATCAGAATTTTTTGATTTGAACAACTTTACACTGCTACAGTTGAAATCCTGTGATTTAAGATGTTTTCCTGAAAAACAACCTATAAGTGTTGCAAAACAGGTTTACTTATAAACATTACAAGAAATATATATGAAAATTGTTAACTCATTTAAATTGCATTAAAAACTTGTGTTTAAAGATTGAAAAGTTATCATGATGCATATCAGAAGTTGAAAATGTGTTTGATTATAAACGTTAATGCCAGCCAGTGATTTAGAATATGTTAGTCTGAAAGTATTAGTTTTGCCTTTAGGCCTGTAGGTAGGGGGAGCACTTGCTGCTCGGCTGAAGGCAAATTATGAAACTAGCTACATTTTCCCCTTCAGAGGGGCATTTAATGCAAACAGTAAAAAAAAAAAAATCTATTTGTTGAGAATAAATTTGGCACACACATTGTTTGCTGGTGGACACCCAGTGTCTTTTTTCTGGCTATGCCACTTTTTTCAGCCCTAGTGAAAAAGGGGGCAATGGTTTTTGTCTTTTACTATTTTTGTTTAGTGTTTATTAGGGGTGAAACGCAGAAATGGTATTCAGAAAGGCTACGCCACTGGTTGGGGCTTTCAGTTTGAAAGACGACAAATAATAATGATCATAATAAATAAATTATAATCACAGGAAGTGGGTCTTTTTAGGTTAAATGACAAATATTAAAAAGTCCAGTGCAGATATTTTAGATTCAGGTCAAATTATATTAAAAAATGCCTATCACTTAACTAGTCAAAATAAGAACTATGAACAAGTGTGTGTGTTTGCCAGACTGTAAGTACGTTTTGGAGGGCAAAAACCATCAAAGATCATGGGTATTACAGTAAGAAAGGTTTATGGTCTTTAAAGTATTGCAATCAAAAAAATAGGTTTATACAGAGATGAACTCAAAGGAGAAAACAACAGAAAAATAACCTTTTGACGTACAGGTTTCAAAGTATTATGGTATAGATCAGCAGTCTATCATTCTATTAAGTAATCGGTCAATCACAGTACCAATATTTTTCACTGTACCTTTATTAAAATGAATTTACATTTGCATCAAAACAAAAGTTACAGTGTTAAAAATATATTAATGTGATGTAAATATTTAAGCTCTGCCATGGCTGGCATATGTGTGGAAAAGATCCAGTAGGTCCACATGGAAACAAAACTATAATACTGTGAAGTGAAAGTTCATCTTTAACTTCATATTGGGGAGGATGAAGCTGAAAACAAAAGACTGAAGTAGAAACCTTTTCTCTTTCTAGGAATGCTGCTTTTTAATGTTATTAGACTGTCATGAAAATACTAGTTTCCTCAGGATATAGTTTGGGATTTTTGTTGAATTTTTGTCCAGTATGATTTGAAAAGTGACCCTGACACCCAGAGTGAAGAGGATGAAGACGCCATTTAACCACAAATGCAATGAAAATAATGCTATGAATCTACAAGCAGGATTTTAGTTACATCTATGACCCAACAGTAAAATGCTCCTAGCAGCACAGTCTGCCTAAAAGCTGATATAGAATCCCCTCTACCCTTTTTAAGAGGCTCTTTTAGAATCCGTTTTCTCCACGTTATAACGTTATCTAGCACAACAAGAGCTAAATTCAGCTTCGCTGCCTAATCTCCGCTAAAATCTCTCCCCAAATGGTGGATTTAAAGCCGTAATCTCCATCCTGCGTCAACAGTAAACCGTCAGCATCGTTGCTGTTTCCTACCTATCCGGTGTAAGATGATCTGGGGTGTCCGGGTGAAATCCAGCGGCCTGTTCTGATCATCCATCTCTTCCTCGGATTTGAAGATTTCTTTACAATCCGTGAATGTTTCTTCAGCAGGAGTTAACTGCTCGTTAATCAACTCTCGTTGAAGCTGGACTGAAGAAATTCTGACTGCAAACACTCACTAATTTAGCCCCCAGATGATCAGAATCAATAGAATGACTTCAAGGGGAGAAAAATAGCTAGCATCACGTTTAGCTTCTGCTTCTTCTTCTTCTTCTTCTTCTTCTTCTTCTTGGGGTTTATAGGGGGTTGAAAAACAACGAATCAGATCATTACCGCCTCCAGCTGGTGGAGAGGGGGAACAGCAACGTCAATTAAACAACATCCTAGCTTCTGCTTCTTTTCTTGCTTAAATGGCGGGTGGCATCCAACTTAAGGTGCGTTACCGCGACCTACTATGTAGGATATCCTATAAAACATAAAATAAAAACTATATTCTTGTAATTAAACTACTCTACCAAAGAAATTCCAAGACTAACTTATGTATACTATTATCCCCACTTAACAAAATCCTTAATTTAAATTCGGCATATCCCTTTTAGTATTAACTTTTCTTTTAACATTTTTCTATTCCTTATATATTTACTGCAAAAACACAACGCATGTTCCACCGTTTCCCTATCTTTTCCGCATTCACAAAAACCTGTCGGATGTTTCCCTAGTAAATGAAGAGTGCTATTTAATGCTGTGTGTCCCACCCTTAACCTCGTTATTATTGTTTGAGCTCTATTAATAATTTCAATATTTCTCATCTTACCTACATTTTTTACCCACATTTCCTGCCATTCATTCAATATCTGTTTCTTGATAATTGCTTTTACTTATTTAACACCATATGGAATTTCAATCCATTTATTTAATGTAGTTGCTTGTTTTGCATGTAAATCAGCAATTTCATTCCCCTAAACCCCTCTATGAGCTGGAACCCACATAAATCTTACTTCTATCTCGAATTTATTCAATTTAAATAGACATTCATATATTTCTAATAAAATATCCGGTCTATTATCATTTGACACTGATTTAATGGACAATAATCCTGCAAGAGAATCTGTACTATATATTTTTTCACCCTATTTTGTTCTATCCAAACTAAGCTAGAACAGATGGCTAACATTTCCACTGTAAAAACTGACAAATTATTGGGAGTTCTGACTTTTATATATTTCTCTTAATCTGGAATACAAAAAGAGAAACCTGTGGTCTCTTTTCCTGAATCTTTTGAACCATCTGTAAATATAGGAATAAATGGTTCGTGTATGTTATTTAATCTTTCAAATGTAATATTATCCCAATTTCCTTTACCTTTTTCCTGATCCATTTTAAACGTAATATACAATTATATGTAGATACATTGTTGTTGTTGATGTTATTATTATCAGTACAGTAATACTTTTGTAGTAATGAGGATTATAATTATTACTAAAGAGTATGTTTTTATTAGTAAACATTTTATTTTATTGAAACATTATACTGTACATGCATATTATACATATCAAGCAGTTTCAATCCACCCCACCCCCCACCCCCGTCTTTGTTTTATAATTTTTTGAGCTTTTTTTAACAAAACAATATGACCATTGATCTGGCTGGATCTTACATCAATAATTATTTTGCTTGTACAGTGACCATTTTTCCCATTTCTTTACCAATTGCGGTTGTTGTAGTCTCAGTCTGTATGTTATTTTCTCCATTAGTAATATGTCTTCAATTATAGATATCCATTGCTCCCTTGATGGCACCATAGCTTTCCCCCATTTCCTTGTGATATATTTTTTGGCTTCTATCAACATTATTTTTTACCAAATATTCATCACATTTATGTATAGTACCATCCCAAAAATTACACAAATATAAAACTTCAGGTTTCAAAGGGATTGCATATCCCAAAACTTGGCACATGACAGTACAAATATTTTTCCAAAACTCTAGAAGTTTCGGGCATTTCCAAAAAAATGTGTGAATGGTCAACATCTGTCTCCCCACAGTCTCTCCAACATATCTGTCGCCTCCGTAATTGTTTACTTTTTCATTTGGGAGCTATAAAAAATCTTACGAGATTTTTCCAAGCAAACTCCCTCCATGTCCGAGAGCTGGTTGTCGTATGATGTAATTTCCACATGTCTAGCCAATCCATATCATCAATTTTTATATGAAATTCTTTTTCCAATTTTAATTTCGCTTTTTGAGTTGTATGTTTATCATTGTTCGTTAAGGCTTTATATAATGCAGAAATTACCTTAATACTGCTGTCTTTGTAAGCTTTTGTCGTTATTTGACTAACATCGCTCTCTTCTATGGAGGGATCTACCCGAAGCTCTCTCTTATAATAGTCTCTCATTTGAAGATAACAGAAAAAAAACATGTTTGCTAAATAGGTATTTCTGTGTCAAACTTTGGAAGCGCTCCAACTTCCCATTGTTCTCCAAAACACACCAAGCTGTAACTCCCTTATTTTTCCAGTATTTATAACTGTGGTCTAATTTGGCCGGAATAAATTTGTTGTCATATGCTATCCATTTTAATTTCGCTGCATGTTTTTATAGTTCATACTTCTTAAGTATTCTATACCAGACACTAAATGTACGTTTAGTTATTATATCTTTATCTTTATGCACTTTTTGAGGCTGATGCTGTTTTTCTTTTATCATTATATTCAAAATCAAATAAGAATTGATTTCTGGAAGTATTATTTCAGATTGTAATTTTTGTCCAGTGCGAATTAAAAAGTGAACCAATGTTATTACATGTAAACTTTCTTATTTGGAAGACTAATTATTTAGACTATTAATTATTTCCAGAGTCAACATGAAGCATGGTTTGGTACGGATTCTCAGGGTATGATAATCTTATTTTTCATGGTATCATAGTTTCTACAAAATTATATTAAAACAAAAATCTATTATATGATCTGGGTAGTGCTCCTTTAACTGTAGTGAAAAAGTGTGTGCCTTGTTTTTCTTCAGATTTCTTCTGTTTTTACTATTTTATCACAATAAGTTTAAAACCATATAAAAAAAAAAATCTTTATCACCAATGAAGTTTGGAATTGGCTGTTTCATTGTCCCTGTTTCAATCGTTTTCCATTTACCTTCATAATTTGGATTACACCAACAATATACTTATTTTAATTTTGCCGCATAATAATTGTCTCTTAGCTTCGGTAATGACGTCCCTCCTTCCTCCTTGGGCAGTTGAAGAGTTTCACCCGAGGCCTCTTACTTTCCCAAACAAATCTGGATATTGTTATATCCCAAGTTGTAAATTGCATGTGAGTGACCTCTACTGGGAGTGCTTGAAATAAATATAAATATCCGGGTAAAACATTCATTTTTAGTATTTCAATCCTCGAACTAAAATCAAAGGGTAATGTGGCCCATCTTTCTATATGCCTTCGTATATTATCTTGAACTTGTTTATAATTTTTATTGTTGATAGCCAAAAAGTCTTGTGTTATTTCTATTCCCAGGTATTTGATTGATTATATTTTCCAATTAAATTTATAGGATTTTTTTATGTTTTGAGAAGGTATATAATTAAATCTCAGGATTTGGGTTTTTGAAATGTTTCTTTTATATCCAGATAAATGACCAAAAGATTCCAAGAGGTTCATCAGATTAGGTAATGATGTGTTTGGTTCTTCTGGGAATGCTATCACGTCGTCTGCAAAAAGCCCAATTTTGTGTTCTACTCCTTTTATTGTAACTCTTTTAATTTGTTGACTTTGTCGTGCTGCTTGCGCCAGAGGTTCGATAAAAATTGAGAAGAGTGTAGGTGAGAGTCCACATCCCTGTCTCGTGGAGCTTTGTAGCTAAATTTTATCTGTAAGATTTCGGTTTATTTCTATTCTGGCACTTTGCTGACTGTATAGTGTTTTGACCATTTCCACTGATTCATCATTGAACCCCATTTTTTACAAGACTTTATACAAAAAGTTCCAGATTACACAGTCAAATGCCTTTTCTGCATCTATACTGAGTAAAACTGTACTCCTTTTTCTCCCTCTGTGCCCGCTCCGTAATATGTAAAGTTTTTCGAATATCATCATGTGTCTGGCACCCATGTATAAACCCCGTCTGATCTTCATCAATAAGTTCTGATACAAAGGTATTTATTTTTTTAGAAATTATTGATGTGTATATTTTATAGTCAATATTTAATACTGAAATCAGTCTATAATTAGCACAGCATTCCCTGTTTTTGCCTGGTTTGGGAATAACGGATATTATTTTTTTTATTATTGCTTCTGACCACGACAATGGCATTAAGTTTTCTCTTAGAGTCCAGCTCAAAGATTTGTATTATAATGTATTTGAAACCATCGCTTCCTGGTGCCTTGCCATTTTTTAAAATGTATTTACAGCTCCAAGTGTCTCCTCTTGTGAGATCTCAGCCGTTAATGCATTGTTTTGGTTGACTTCAATTGAACGGAGATCCAGCGACTGGAGAAAATTTCTCCAGTCGCTGCGCATAAAGTTTTTCATAATAGGTTTTAAAGATATTCTCAATTTCTTCTGAGCTTATGAGTTACTGTGTTAGTGTGAGGATCTTTAATTTTATCAATTGAACTTAGTTCTTTTTGCTTCCTTAATCTTTTAGCTAAGAGTTTTACAGATCTTGGTCCCGTCTCATAGTAACTCTGTCTAAAATAAATTTGTTTTTTTCTACTTCTTCCTCTAATATGTTATTGATGCGTCTTTTAGTTTCTATAATCTGCTGATGAATTCCTCATGTTTTCGTTTCCAAAAATTGCTGTTCCAATTCTTTGAGCTTTTCACAACAATCTTCATATGATTTAATTTTATTTTATTTCAACCAAGCTGTTTTGGATATCAACTTCTCTCGAATCACCGCTTTACGGGCATCCCACACCACTGTCGGGTTCACTTCACCATTATCGTTTTGTTCAATATATTGTTTGATTTCTTCTTTAATTTCCTGTACTACTTCCTCATTGTTCAAAATACCCGTGTTCAATCTCCACAAAGTTTTTTTTTTCCTGCTTGAAATGTTAATTTTTAAATATAAAGCATTATGATCTGATACGTCTGCACAACCAATTTTATATTGATCTATTTTATATCTATCAGATTTATTAACAAAAAAATAAACTATCCTCGAATGTATATTGTGGCTGGGGGAGTAGTGGGTGAAGTCTTTCTTAAAAGGATTTAGATTCCTCCATAAATCTGTCAATCCTAATTCTTCCAGCGACAGTTTTACAAATCTGGTCAGATTATTTTTATTTTTCCCGACACTCGTTGTGTCCAATTTGTGGTTTAAGATTATGTTAAAATCCCCTCCACAAATTAAAGTTCCTTTTGCTTCAGTTGCAATGATATTAAACATTGTTTTAAAGAAATTCTTTTCACTTTCAGGAGGAGCATAAACGTTCACGATTGTGACCATCTCGTCCGCCAACTTTCCTTTTACAATAAAATATCGGCCTTCCTTTTCTTTAATCTCCTTTTCAAAGTTTACTGTTTCATTTGTTGTCTCATGATCAAACAAAAATATGTCAAACATTCAAAAAAATAATTTTCTTTAACTTTCTTAGAGAAGAATAACTAGAAAAAGTTGCATTTTCTCCAAAAATGTAGTTGTAATGTATTCCAGTTAACCTTTTCCGAGTCGGAAAGTCGGTTATCTCGCAGTTGTCTTTCGTCATTTCACCAACCCTTTAGGTTGGAATACATGAGCTCCAACTCGGAGCTCTGAGAGTAGACCGAGTAGAGGGGGGGGGGCAAGTCGGAAACAAAGATGGCTGTGCCCGTAGTTGAGATATATTTTCTTCCGGTCACCAACTTATACATTGTACGGCCTTGCTGTGCGTGCAATACAATGTACAGCTTTGTTTTTCATGCTGGTCTGCTGAAGATGTTATATCGCTAACAACAATAGCAATGACTAGCCGGGAATAACGTCACGTTCTCGTGTGTAGCAACTCTGACGCCCGAGTTTCAGAGACAAATAGAATGCAGTAAAAGTAGCTGGGTGAGGGAAGCCTGGGTGTCTCTGCCTAAGCTGCTGACCCCAAAACCCGACCCCTGATGAAGCGGAAGAAGGTGGATGGATGGATGTCCCAGTAATGTGATTTAAAAAAAACTTAATTCCCATTTCATGGGATTCCCATATGATCCACTGGGATCCCAGTGAATTCTGAGCTTCTACTTTTAATACATTTGATTTTGTCTTCAGTATAGATTTTAAGTTTCTCTCTAAACCGCATAAAATTTGGTCATATTGGGCTAAACACCAAATAATCATTTTAGGGAAACATTACAGTAGAAAATATGAGTACTGTGGAGATGATGAGACATAAAAATATGTAATAGTAAAGTGTCAGAATATGAGGAAGAAAGAATACAGCTGATTGAAATCCTAAACAGAATTAAAGTTAAACTAGATATAATTATTTTACTAGAAAATAACTCATAAAGAAAACATTATGATATAATGATTCATTATCTGATAAATGCATTTGTATGACAGGATCTTGTTTAAGTGACGTTGCTGTTCCCCCTCTCCACCAGCTGGTGGCGGTAATGACCTGATTCCTTGTTTTTCAACCTCCAATAAACCCAAGAAGAAGAAGCAGAAGCTAAACGTGATGCTAGCTGTTTTTCTCCACATGAAGTCATTCTAGAGATTCTGATCATCTGGGGGCTAAATTAGTGAGTGTTTGCAGTCAGAATGTCTTCAGTCCAGCTTCAACGAGAGTTGATCAACGAGCAGTTAACTCCTGCTGAAGAAACATTCACGGATTGTAAATAAATCATCAAGTCCGAGGAAGAGATGGATGATCAGAACAGGCCGCTGGATTTCACCCGGACACCCCAGATCATCTTACACCGGATAGGTAGGAAACAGCAACGATGCTGACGGTTTACTGTTGACGCAGGATGGAGATTACGGCTTTAAATCCACCATTTGGGGAGAGATTTTAGCGGAGATTAGGCAGCGAAGCTAAAGCTAGCTCCTGGTAGTAGATAAAGTGGTGCTGGTGTTACGTTAGTCTGCGTGCGTGTCCCCTGATCCGCGGGAACGCGCATCGTTCCAAACTCCCCGATTCTAAAAGAGCCTCTTAAAATTGGTAGAGGGGATTCTATATCAGCGTTTAGACAGACTGTGCTGCTAACTGGGCTGATTGTCTTCAGATTTCTGCTGATGGATCTGTGGATCCCGGGGGTCAGAAAGGTGGAATAATTGTTCATTCATTGTCTCAGGGCTGTATGTGAAAGAAAAAAACACATAACTGTTTGAATAAAGTATTTTCCACATACAGCATTAATGTCTGTAAAATGATGTACCAGACAGCCATGTTTGTGACAAGGTGAGCCAAATGTATTTGTCCAGCGCACTTTCAGCAACAAGCCAGTTCAAGGTGATATGATCAGTGGAGCTTTCATGCTGCTTCATATGGGCTGCAAATAGTGACAGCAGGTGGAAAAAAATATTGGTTGAGCTGACATACCAATAGACGTACCGTCTTAGTATTAATATTCAAATAAATATTGGGGAAATGTCTACAATAATTTAACATTCATAATTTAGCAGATAATTTAAGGCTAAATCCACTAAAAGGGAAAGTTCAGTAACTTGCAGAATGTTAAGTATTTATTAATTTAACTGATAACTCTGAGTTAGACTGAAAAATGTCATATCTGTATATGTATGGTTGCCTAGAAGTCTGAACAAAAAAAGCTGAATACTATCAAAACTGAACCTTTGACAAACAAATGTCAGACCAGATGCCTTCCTACCAAAAAGAACTAAAACACACTTGCATACGATTAATCATGGCCACAAACTAGTAGTGGGGCAATATAAAAGGTAGAAATTATATACATTTAGCCAAAGGCAGACATGGCAATGCCTGGGTAGGCGAGGCGCCTTGCTTACGTGGACACTGTCCTTCCTTGGTCAAAGATAACGGTTAAATGGAACAGACTCACCTCACGTGACCGTGGCTGCTGGCTTACGTGCTCTGTTTACATCCCGCCCGTCGTAGTAGCATTGTAGCGTAGTTACGTTACTTCAGCTTTTGAACTGGAAATGTATAACCAGCTTTTTACTTCATTTTTAAACTGTGTATATGTCGGTTAAATCAAACGTGTAAGCGAATTAGTACCTGTTAGCCACCAAAGTTGCAACTACTAAGCAACTAACTAACCATGTATAACTGCTTTGGATCTAAATAATAATAATAACAATAAAAAATAAAACAAACATTTTAGATATAAGCCTGATAGCTAAAATTAGTTGACTTACATTTAAAATGGAAATTTATCCCCGAAATAGCTGCGGCCGACTCCTACCGCGCTGTATTCTGGGAAATATTTGACTGAGAGAAGGCATCAAGGTACCTCTGATGTATCCTTGGTGAGTTTGCTAAACGGCTAACAAACGGAGGACAGATTCCTCCGTAGCACATCAACATTGGAACACGCCTTGGCGGTCCCTGATGATGCATCTCCTAGCCAACTGGGGCGGGACCAAGGCATCAAGGCACCCTTAGCCTATTCCGTGGTTATGTATTTTGATGATGTCATCAAGCGGTGAGTACATACTTTGTACCAAGTACTCAAGGATAGGGCTGGACGATATAGAAAAAGAGCATATCAATAAAGGAATATTCATAATAATCGATATTGATAATTATCACAAAAGTAACAAATATTTTAAGTGCCTCCATTTAAACATTTTATTCTTCAATGAACTAATTATAACTAAGAATTCAATTAATACGTTTGTAAGACACAGAAACAAATCAAGAGACCTAAATACCATCAGTAAATACAAAGAAAAGTAATACTATTAACCATTATATTATATATATTTTAAATATGGTAGTAATTTTAAATTAAAGGCATATCTTGTGCTTTTTCATCTTTTAAATTTTTATTGACACTTTTATAATAGTAATGGCCGAAACTTTTGGTTTAGTTTGTCAATAAAGTTTATTCAATTTCAGTCTAGCTGTGTTTAGCTGTTGGCTAAAGCTAACCAGATACTCACCAGAGTATAGAGAGCTAACACCCGTAGGTCTATCCAACCCTGTTGTGTTTTTTAAAGCGTTTTTTGCTTTTGAGAACCGGGAGCAGAGCCAAGGGGACATAGGGGACATATATATATATATATATATATATATATATATATATATATATATATACTCCTATCGAATTATCGTCCAGCCCTACGCAAGGATACTGATGTTCAGTGTTTGTCCTACCAATAGACATTCAAAGTTTAAATTTTGTAGTGTATAATTTTAGAGAATGGAAGTTTGCTGAACCTAAAGCATTTTTACTCGAAATATATATATAGGTTTCTTTTCGTGCGATATTAAATGTATAAATAAGTTACCAGGAAAACAATTTTTCCTTTCCATATATGTTGGTTTTATTTTGTTTAAAAAAAATCTCAATCTTTATATTTGTTGAAAATATTTGTGTTGCATTTTTTTGGAAAATAATTGAATGGGTTTTTTTTAAAGGCATTTCGCACAATAAATGTAATTTTAACTGGATTTCTGAAGTACTTCTGCTGCAACATGTCTGAAAACTGGGAATTTTGACATGTACGAAGACAAAAAAAATACGGCAATACATATTGTTAACACACACGCTTTAGATCATACCACAATATAGATTTGAGGCCATATCGTCCAGCCTTAAGATTGGGTAAAATACCTGAGGTAGATCAGCAAGGTGGTAGAAAGGACAGGCTTTGTCTGTGAAACATGGAGAGTTGGATGAATTCTGAGACCCTTGAGAAGTTGGAGACGGACAGTAGAGGCACTGATGATGGATTCAATTTCATAGGGCCAATAAATCTGGGAGTGAGTTTCTTTAGCATGCTTTTTAGTGGAATCTTACTGGATGAGAGCCATACCCTTTGTCCAGGTAAGTAGAGAGGAGCGGGAGTTTTTTTGCGATTAAGATCAGAAGATCGATTTAGAGCAGCAGATTTGATGGAACAAATGTGTCTGCACCGACGACTGTGGTGATGTACAGAAGTCAGATTTCTTTATCATCAGATGGAAACAATGGGAGCTGATAACCTAGAGAAACTTCAAAAGGAGAAGGGCCAGTGGCAGATGAGACATGGGAGTTGTGTGCATAATTTCTACCCACAGAAGGGATTGACTCCAGTTACACGAGGTCAAACATCTGAGGGTAGACTCCAGCTGTTGGATCAGCCGTTCTCACTAGAGTCCCTCGGGCCGCATTTTTCTGTTCGAGCCCAGCCCGTGTCCAACAGAGCAGCAGCCGAACCCGACAGGCATTTAGATATTTGTCCAATCCGAACCGGGCCTGGCACAGGTCCGCACGGTTTGATAAACTGGGGAGGAAAGATTCTTACACTTCAAAATACTTTCTGCACCTGACCCTTGCTGGGCTCTTCTGTACCAGAGGTGTACTGGGGGAGTATTAGTGCCACACTAATACCAAACCCAAGCATCACGTACCGTCGGGTTTGGGTCGGGTGTCCATGCTCTAGTTTTCACTATTGGACTGGATGAAAAATCTGAGGACAAACAGACTGACATCAGACTGACATCCTGCTCTGGATGTAACATGACTTTTAACATGCCGAATTCACCGGCATGGGTATCTGTAAATTTTCAGTACACCGCCCAGCCCTACATACCACAATACACAAATTCATTTTCTGTAATGTACTGATAAACATTAAACTTTCATATATTTTAGATTCATTACACACAACTGAAGTAGTTCAAGCCTCTTATTGTTTTAATATTGAGGATTTTGGCATAAAGCTCACGAAAACCCCAAATTCTTATCTAAAAAAGTTAGCATATCATGATAAGGTTCTCTAAACGAGCTATTAACCTAATCGTCGGAATCAACTTATTAACTCTAAATACCTGCAAAAGATTCCTTAGGCTTTTAAAAACTCCCAGCCTGATTCATTACTCAAAACCGCAACATTGGTAAGACTGCCGACCTGACTGCTGTCCAGAAGGCCATCATTGACACCCTCAAGCAAGACAGTAAGACACAGAAAGAAATTTCTCAACGAATAGACTGTTCCCAGAGTGCTGTATCAAGGCACCTCAGTGGGAAGGAAAAATGTGGCAGAAAACGCTGCACAACGAGAAGAGGTGACTGGACCCTGAGGAAGATTGTCGAGAAGGACCGATTCCAGACCTTGGGGGACTGAGTCTGGAGTAGAAACATCCAGAGCCACCGTGCACAGGCGTGTGCAGGAAAGGGGCTACAGGTGCCGCATTCCCCAGGTCAAGCCACTTTTGAACCAGAAACAGCGGCAGAAGCGCCTGACCTGGGCTACAGAGAAGCAGCACTGGACTGTTGCTCAGTGGTCCAAAGTACTTTTCTGGATGAAAGCAAATTTTGCATGTCATTCGGAAAACAAGGTGCCAGAGTCTGGAGGAAGACTGGGGAGAAGGAAATGCCAAAATGCCTGAAGTCCAGTGTCAAGTACCCACAGTCAGTGATGGTCTGTGGTGCCATGTCAGCTGGTGGTGTTGGTCCACTGTGTTTTATCAAGGGCAGGGTCAATGCAGCTAGCTATCAGGAAATTTTGGAGTACTTAATGCATCCAACTCTCATGACCTGAACCCCATAGAGAATCTGTGGGATATTGTGAAGAGAAAGTTGAGAGACGCAAGACCCAACACTCTGGATGAGCTTAAGGTTGCTATCGAAGCATCCTGGGCCTCCATAACACCTCAGCAGTGCCACAGGCTGATTGCCTCCATGCCACGCCGCATTGAAGCAGTCATTTCTGCAAAAGGATTCCCGACCAAGTATTGAATGCATAACTAAACATAGTTATTTGAAGGTTGACTTTTTTTGTATTAAAAACACTTTTCTTTTATTGGTCAGATGAAATATGCAAATTTTTTGAGATAGGAATTTTGGGTTTTCATGAGCTGTATGCCAAACTCATCAATATTGAAACAATAAAAGGCTTGAACTGCTTCAGTTGTGTGTAATTAATGTAGAATATATGAAAGTCTAATGTTTATCAGTACATTAGAGAAAATAATGAACTTTATCACAATATGAACATTTTTTGAGAAGGACCTGTAGATTCCTGCCATGGATCAAGTCCTGGAAATCAGCCATGGCACAAAAGCAGACTCTTCTCATCCACAAGCTGCTCACATCCAGATCCAGTGCGGACATCAGTGTTTCTCCATATTCTTGCTAATGTTCTCGTATTGTCCAGTGTTGGATCGAGCACAAGCGCCTGCCAACTCCCTTCTCTTCCAAGCTCAGACAGTTATGGAAGGGGAGGAAAAAAACAAACAAACTCCAAAACCTCAAGTTTCTGGCAGCAAGTCGGGTGTTTTGTTGCAGGCTCAGGTGCTGGCCTTTCGCTCTGACGGGCTCCCCCAGTGCAATCTGCAAACACCGGACAGGAACTCAAACATGCAGGAAAATTGTATCTCAAGTGCTGTTTCCTCAGGATTTCAGCCATCATTTTCAGAAACATCCTCCTCTCAGAAGTGAATTCTTCTTCATTCAGCTGCCAGTGGATTCCTTGGTGTTCTATGTACGAAGCACGGACACTCCACGTGTTGAAAGATGTCTTGGGTGCCAACTGATACGGGAAAGTCCCATATTGATGTAGATAAGGATATGGCTGCATCAGTCTCCATTTGAGTTTTAAAGATATTTATTAGGATCTGAACAGGAACCCATATCTCGGGTAAAAATTGCTCTCTCTCTGAGGTAGACAGAAGTCTGCTCCCTCTCTCTAAGCCCTGTGAACTTATCTCAGAGTGAACTACTCCAGACATAAACATATCTCTGTGTCCTTCAGTTTAGCCAGAGTAGGTAATAGGTAAATAAGTCTCCTTCAAGATCAGTTTCTATGTCCCAAGCATTATGCTATATTCACCGGTAGGGCTGGATGATAATTCGATAGCAATAAATATTGATCGATATTTATTCCTTCATTTTTTCATTATACCCTATCAGGCAGCTTAATACAACAATAGTTACTTACTCCAAACGAATAATTAACAATGACCCACACAGCTCTGTCAGCCACCCTTTCTCTTTTCAAACCACAAAAAGGATTAAATGATTTGAGCTGAAACAGAATTTTTTAATAGTCCCTAAGTGAACCATCATTGTAAAACTTTGCCGTGCTCAAAGGTCACAACAAGGCAGCAGCGGAGGACGTTGTTCTGGATAAATGTTTCAGAGGCTCAGGTAAAGGTAACGTCCCGTTTTGAAGATTAAAAGCACAAAAAGAAGCCTTTAATTTATATTATCAACCTGGTTACATTTTTTTATAATATAATGGTTAATGATATTACTGTTCTTTGTATTTACTGATGTTACTCAGGTCTCTTGGTTTGTTTCTGTGTCTTACAAACTTAGTTATGATAAAAAGAAGTGTTTGAAAATTTGTATTAATTTAATTCTTAGTTGGAATTAGTTCATTGAAGAATAACAAAATGACTGGGGAGGCACTTAAAATATATTTTTTACATTATGTGATTTTTTATTTATAATTACGATAATTATTAATATTCTAGTAGGCATTCTTGATGTTCTAAGCCTGAATGTACATATTTTTAAAAACCTCACGTTGGCGCAAGCAACAAATTGCATCTTCTAATTGCTTTGCATGTAGTACTGAAGAATCCCGCTAGGGGGCAGAGTATAGACTCAGACCGGATTTTGCCATAGAAGAAGTCAAATAAACATGGCGACCGTATGTGGTTATTAGCTGGTTAATATTCAGATAACAACAGAAAGAAAAGATGGCAGAAGTATCGTAAATGGTATGTAAAACATATTTACCGCTAATTTTCATTATTTTTCCTACTGGTTTTGTCGCCGTTGGCCGCGTGTAGCTACAGGCGGTCAAATAGCGCTCAACACTTCCCCCTACTGGTTACTCTCAATAGCGTTTGTAAAAGGTATGCCGTTCGGTACTCTTTTGACATTTTAAAGCCAATGAACTTTTTAAACTATAGAAGAGGCTCCTCTTTTTTGGAATTACTTTATCAGAATTGTGTGCTTTGCTCCGGCCAGCAGCTGTACTTAGTTAAAAACATTATTTTCTACACTGTGTTGAAGAGCGCGTAGTGGTGAAATCGGTCCTGGCTGAAACACTTCCCCTCATTAAACGTTCCGGAAGATGTACAAGCTATTCACCGGTATAGGATTGTATTAAAAATTCATATCATAACGAAAATAAAGACCGGTTTTCGGTATGAACCGGTATACCGCCCAGGCTTAATTTGTAGAGCTTTAATATTCCATCAGATGAGAGAGTGGACATTTTCCTTTACAGACTGTTGCATAGAAATATGTTTTTATATTTACAACCCATTTTCAGATTTAAGTAATTTAAAACTGAATAGTTTTCATAGTATCTTTATATCTATGAAATAAAGTACACTGTTTTCCTTAACAATCAAAGGCTTTTCTCTTGTTTGTTTCTCCAGACCATCTACTGGATCATGTTTGGAAAGAGGAGGTTTTATCTGACCAGCAGCTCTGTAAACAGGAGAGTGATTCCAGTTTGGACCAGAAGGAACCAGAACCTCTGAAGGTGAAAGAAGAGCAGAAAGAGCCAGAACATTCCTGGATAAAAGAGGAAGCATTGGAACTCTGCATAGATGAGCATAAAGGGCAGCTTTTTTTGAAGCAGGAGACTGAATATACCTTCACGGTGACTCCCACACATTTAGAAAAGGGCCAAATTAAACCAGAACCAATCAGGAACAAAGTCATCTCTCAGGACTCCAATGAAACTGAGAACCAGGATCAAGAAGGAAACCATCCCAAAGACTCTGAATCAAAGCGAGATACAGAGCCAAAACGAAACAGGAGACGACAGAAAACCAGGAAGAAAAACAGTTCAGAATCCGAAAGGGAGAAGAAAACTGAAAACTATTTGTATCTTTGTATGATTCCTGGTGATTTTTTTACCAAGAATGGTAACTTGACTCAACATTTGAAAAGTCACACTGGTGCAAAGCTGTTTCCATGTAAGACATGTGGAAAAAGGTTTATGAAAAGAAGGGATTTAGTAGTTCATATCAGAACTCACACAGGTGAGAAGCCTTTCTCTTGTACAATTTGTGGCAAAAGTTTTAAGGATGAACGAACTTTGAATACACACATGAGAATTCACACAGGTGAGAAGCCTTTCTCTTGTACAATTTGTGGCAAGCTTTTTACTTGGAAAGAAACTTTGACTAGTCACATGAGCGTTCACACAGGTGAAAGGCCTTTCTCTTGTTCAATTTGTGGCAAAAGTTTTATTCGGAAAGTACATTTGACTTATCACATGAGAATTCACACAGGTGAGAAGCCTTTCTCTTGTACGATTTGTGGCAAAAGTTTTATTGATAAAGGAACTTTGACTTATCACATCAGAATTCACACAGGTGAGAAGCCTTTCTCTTGTTCAGTTTGTGGCAAAAGTTTTACTCGGAAAATCCATGTGACTAGTCACATGAAAGTTCACACAGTTGAGAAGCCTTTCTCTTGCTGTATTTGTGACAGAAATTTTACTCGGAACACAACTTTGACTAGTCACATGAGAACTCACACCGGCGAGAAGCCTTTTTCTTGTACAATTTGTGGCAAAACTTTTACTCGGAAAACAATTTTGAATAGTCACGTGAGAATTCACACAGGTGAGGTTTTGTCTTGTGCAAATTGTGACAAGCGTTTTTCTAAGAAAGGAGCCTTGACTAGACACATGAAAATTCACACAGGTGAGAAAACTTTTTCTTGTTCAGTTTGTGGCTAATGTTTTACTCAGAAAGGCACTGCGACTATTCATGAGAGATCACACAGGTGAGAAGCATTTCTTCTGTCCAATTTGTACAAAAATGTATTGATATAACCTTTGGCTAGGCGCATTAGAATTCACACAGGTGAGAAACCTTTCTCTTGTACCATTTGTGGCTAAAGTTCTAATCAGAAATGCAACCGGGCTAGTCACATGAGTAATCACACAGATGAAAATTACTATTCTTGTCGAATATGTGGCAAACATTTTGCCACAAAACCTAACTCAAGTTTTAACCAGACGATTCAAAAAGATTAAAGGCCTTTTTCCTTGTGAGGTTTTGAGAAAATGTTTTCTTAATAGTGGAAATATAATTGTTCATGTGATATCTTATAAATGAAAAGGTGTAATATTGTAAAGCTTGCAAAATATTCAAACATCTGGATTCAATAAACTAGGATGTTGCAGTACATGTGCTGGGCTCACTGGTGGCGATGTGATTCTATTTCATTTCCCTGTAGACAAGGCATAAAGCAGTTATGTAATCGAAAGTAAAAATGTTGAATATTTTGAATATGCTTTGACTTTGTAAAAAATCTTTTTAAATTAATTAAAAAATTGACACTGAAACTTGAAGAGTTTTAAAAAGTTGAGTGTCCTTATTTATTTGAAATGCCGTGCCTTATGTGTTGTTTTTTTAAATATGTGTTATATTTTTTTAAAATCTGTATCAACAATGAAAACAATGTCATTTAAAAGGTAATATGAGACCTGAGATAAGCCAAATACTTTCGTCCGACTCTTGGCCATGAATCTACTGGTGACATACTTATGCCTATTTAATATAAAGCCCAGGACCGTACAGTCATGGAAAATTAAACGCTTTCACAGTGTGGAAGCCTGCAATTATTTTGTGTCCAGGAAAGTTGTGCCAAATTCTCTGCTAAGCAGCAAGCCGTGGTTGTGCTAAAAGCAGAGGTCAGAGCTGCTCAAGCAGAGTCCGCTTGAGTTGCATCACCATTTGGTGTTTGCCAAAGAGAAATGCAAATCCGGGTAAGTCTTCATTGCTCAGTGTTCTTAATTTTTATCCATACATCCATTACCTTTAGCTTATCCGGGGTCAGGTCACAGGGGCAGCAGCTTAACCAGAGAGGGTAGGAAGGTAGCTTGACCGGTAACTCAAGAGATTTGCCTTTCGGCAAAACAAACACTTTCACAGAACTGCTAGTGCCTTACCAATCCGCCTATCGAACTCCTGATCTATTTTTCCTTAATTCGTAAACAATTAAGCCTTATCTGGTGAACAATGAAAAATAAAAACTGTTATTAAATGATTTTGAATCTGGTTTAAAAGCTTGCTTAAGGGGATTTAGACATTACTACATTAATCTGAGGTTTAATCACCCTGAAAAACAAAACAAAATAAAGGATAGTTTTATGCAACTGACTACTTTCGAGAGGAAGGGACATGTTTTGAACACGAGTGATCCAGAAAAGCAACTGGAACAAAAAGATTAAAGATGCAGAAAGCTACCGTGGATACTGAACACTGATAACAAGCAAAAAGACACCATTAGTCCAAGCGACAGCTAAACAACTTTGATTACACAGGGGGGCCTTTTGAGGTGGGCTGTAATAAAATTGGAAACAAAACGGGAAAAGTAAGGAATGAGACACAATGAGCTTTAAATTCAGGTAATGTGCAAGTAACTTGACTCAACCACCGGCTGAAAGATTAATGGTCAGTAGAAACACACATAGACATGAAGGGGGAGGTAACTTTCCTTGAAACCGAAGGGAAAAAAGCACCACTAAAATAATGACTTATGGTTTGACCCTTAATTACATAGCAAGATGGTGTTCGTTTTAAGTCAAAATTGAGGAATTAATTTTGATTGTGACTAACTCTGTGTACACTCGATGAGCAAAACCGGCACATTGCTGGCTTTAAAGATTTTCCTTATGAAGGCTGGGAAAGACACAAAGGGAGAAATTAAAATAAATCTTAAAAAAATCTTATTCTGCAAATAATGCTTTAGGGGTTAAACAGCTAAACTAGATGGTAAGTAAGAGGGTAAGTGATTTTAAGATAACTAAATACATAAAAATAGATATATTAATTAAAATGGAGATGGGAATTTACTGCAGATCAGATCTACTACATCGCTCGCATACTGCTTTTCGCCTGCTGCATAGTAGGCGTATTAGGGGTTTTCGGATGCAGGGAATGCCTTGCAGCCTTGCCTCTGTCTGTGCGCCCCAGGGCCAGCTGTGGCTTCAATGGAGCTTGCCATCAACAGCATGGGAAATGATTGAATGTAGTGTACACCAATTTTGTACTAATTAAAAAGCGATATACAAGTAAAGGTCATATTATCATGTCTTTTTTTTTTTTATAGTGACTTCATAACTAGGGGCATTATAGTACTGACTTTGCTTCAAAGTTTTATTTAAAACTTGTATCTAAAGGTGAAACACCAGCACTGCAGTGTGAAGTGTTTTTTAACCATGGAGGACTAGACATCAAGACGGCTTAGGAGGGAATGAGGGGGAGAACATTGAATTACTTTATACCACTAATGTTTTAGGAATTGAAGGGTGTGGAGCAGTTCGCTCATTGCCCAGATCTGTATGTTGATTCTGGCCGATATGGTTAATAAACAGCTGATCATTCTGCAGCCTCATCCTTGTTGACAGAAGAAGATATTTTCTTCTATGACAGGCATCTGGATCTTCTTGAGAACATTCAAGGATTCCACAAAAGGTTTTCTCTACATCTTTCACCACAGTTCCATGATGGTATCGTTTTTTTGTGCGTTTTTTTTTTCTAATAAAAGCTTATCCATAGCTTGTTTGAGGACATGAACTGAGTCCTTGAGACTCTGGTTCTCTGCAGCTCACGTTGACTGGGTTACTGTGGGAAGACTGTTACTTCCTCACACTCAATGCCATATGTCAGTACGTCTAATGTGTGCCAACCAGAGTGCGTGGGTACCTTCACTTTCTGAGTAAAGCCAACTGAGTTTAAGATACCATTAAAGGCTGCAGTTAAGCTTTCACTTTCAGTGTCCACATAAATACTGAAATCTCCTACTCTTATTACCTTATCAGTGTTTAAAGGGCATATATAATGCAAAACCAAGGGTTTGGAGTTTTCAACCATCTGGTAGTTCAATTCTCTCAGCCTGTTTTTCTCGGAGCTGCGCTCACTGTGCGGGGAGAAGAGGGGAGCGGAGGGTTATAGAGAAACGAGCCGTTTTACTTCGTGGTCCAACAATAACTCCAGGATACAGGTTAAATTTATTCTATATAACACCAACGGTAACATTTTATCATCCCAGAAGTTGAAAGCTTTAATAGCATGATACAGTCCCTGTAATACTAAATCAGATAAATCTGAGATGTGATCGAATAATTGAGGGTAAGGACCTAGTGGATGATACAAAAACAAGAGGTTTTAATGTTTTGCAGCTTGGATGAGGAAACTAAGGATTAGATGTTCAAAGGAACTGTAGCAATTAATTGATCTAGGGTGAATTTGTAAATATGAACGAAAGATGGTTGCAACTCCTCCTCCTCGCCCAGTACTTCTAGGAATGTAAAAATGTAGATAATTGTAAGGAGTTGACTCATTTATAATTACAAAATCCTCCTGCTGCACAAAAGGAACTTGAAAAACTCATGCAACTTTAGTCGGATTGATTACTGCAACAGCGTCCTCAAAGGTCTACCTAAAAAGTCTATCAGACAGCTGCAGCTGATCCAGAACGCTGCTGCTACTTGTGTCCTCGCTAGAAACCAGGACGGTAGAGCACATCACCCCAGTTCTTAATTCCTTTCACTGGTTCCTGAAGAGAAAAGACTTCAAAATGATCCTACTAGTTTATAAATCACTAAATGGTTTAGCACCAAAGTATGTTGAAGATCTGCTGTCACTATACCAACCCAGCTCAGGTCCTCCAACTCTAGTTTACTCAACATCCCCAGAATCAGAACCAAACATGGAGAAGCAGCTTTCAGTTTCTATGCTCCACAAATCTGGAACAAACTTCCAGACGACTGCAAAGCTGCAGAGTCGATGGGTTCTTTTAAATCAAAGATTAAAACTCTACTGTTTAAAGATGCTTTCAAGTAATATTCTAATACAGATTTTTGACATAAATTTTCTTTTTATGCTTTTCCTAAATTGCTGTTTTTAATCAAACACATTTTATTGATTCTCATGCTTTATACTTAATTGTTGTTTTTAATTTTCATACGTTTACACAGTTTTTTACTACTCCATGATTTTACCATATGTTTGGTTTCTCTACCACCAAATCGTGTAAAGCATCTTGGATCACCTTTTGTTGACAGTGTGGTATGCAAATAATATTGCTAGCTTGTTTAGAAACGTTAGTAGGCTATAACAGCTTTAATATACAAGGATAATATTTTTACTCCAGGTTTTTATAATAGAAGAAAATATATCACTTTAATATTATTTTGTGTTTTATAACAAATTGATAGATAATTGAAATATACATGTGAGACTGTTAGTGCGACTTTATTTACCCTGTGATTTTATACAGGAGTGTTAATTATTCATGACAGGTTTGCTGTTATTTAATACTTTTTTCATCAGCAAATGTACAGATAAACTTCCTTTTCGAGTGGTTCATTAAAACATTTATTTTTATTTTTTATGTTTGTTTCATCAAGAAGAAATGTTAAACGGTCAAAGCAGAAAATAATGTTAAAAACTGACACAGACAAAAAATAACGTTTAAAAGAAATCTGACAAAAAACGAGTTTAATTTCATTTTATAAAGGAAGAAGAACAGCATTTCAATCAGTTGATACGGAATTGAATCTTTTGCAAAATCCTAAAAACTGTCAAGTTTCACTGTCATTTTTTTCAATATTGATTTAAGTAGCTTTTTACCAAGTGAAACCATATTCAAAATAATCAAGAACAACTAAAAAATCACTTTAGATTATACAACTTTAATTTTGTTTAGCACTTTACAATAATTGAAAACAACCCCAGAAGAAAAGATTGCACAGAAAATAAATTTTTAGGTCACACACAGCCATTGGGTGGTGCTTATCTGCATTTTAGCTCCTCAGGAGAAGAAGAGAGGACCAGAGGTTATATAATGACCTCTAGCAGCAAAACAGTCTCTATTTAGTAGCGATGGTGAGATGGAGCCCCATGAGGCATTGAACCAGTTGGGCCAATTGGTTCAAGGAAGGGTTCTGCTCACAGGGCTTCAGCCCAGTTTATGCTTGTCCGACCGCAAATTTGCACGCAGACGCAGACTGAGTACTGTTTATAGTACTCCGCTCTTCCACTCCATTCTCTATTGTTTTTTCAGCGTTGCTCGACCAGGACAGCAGGGGGCGCTAAGTTTTCATGGCGTCATTGCCTACTGCCTACATAGCGCCGTTTCTGGTTTGTTCTAGGCTTGTGAACACATTTCTTCCTCAAGGAGCAATGAATGTCAGAAAGTAAGTTTTGATTAAGCTGTAAAGCTTTTTACTAGAGGTACAGATTATAGAATACTCTAGAAACACATGGAAACAAACACAGCAGCCGTTTTTTGTTGTTTTCCTACACCTCCTTTTGTTCAAAATCGCCAAATGAACAGATTAGATAAGTTATCCTTTCAATATAAAACATATAGTGGCCAAACGCTGCATTAACTACTGATTACAGCGACTATAGAGCTACGTTCTGGTGAAACGATCTCTGGCTGTTACTGTAACGGACTAATCAGATGCATACGCTCTCCGTCGACGGAGATGGATAGTTAAAATTCGGGCCTCTACTCCGTGCGTTTTTGCGTAGGTGACGGAGAGCCCTTGCATTGACGGATAATGGCGTTGCGTCAATCCGTCTCCGTCAAAACACAGGAGGATAAATTAGGCTTTAATGTGAACACTAATCCCCCTACTGGCCAGGTACATAATCACAGGCAGCTGTAGGTCTTATGATGCGTTCAGGCCGCAGGCTTTATCAGCGCCAGCAGCGTCTAGATTACATGTTAGAACATGTCAGTCTCTACGGCGCTTTGTGAGCTTTGCCTCCGTCAACTTTTCAAGGTTTTCTCAAAGCGCATAACGCTAGCAATGCAGAAGTTCAGCTAGTGCAACTTTTTACGGTCTTAATGCTCTTGACGCAGCACGGCAACCAATCAGAGCCTCTCACTGTACTGACGTTGCCCGGCGTCGACGCTGCCTAGCCAACCATGATCTGCTAGTGTTTAAAACATCCAGCAGAGAAAGACCCGCCTACGAGCTTTGCTAGCTTCAGCTTAAAAATGTATCTTCTGTGTTTATGCGACAAACTAGTTGCTTTGTGAGCGTTGCTTGATGCTGACAAAGCCTGCAGTCTGAACGCACCATTAGCCACTTAATGTGTGATGCATTAAAGTTGTAAGTCTGCTATGGCTCTTAGGAATGATTATGGATTATGGGTTATGGATTATTATAAAAATATTGTTATGTATTCTGTCTGTAAATGATCCCAAATTAGGAGTCTAATATGTTATGGCAAGTTGCATAATAAAGTTTTTCTGTCACTTTGGGCAAAAGGCATTGGCATAAGCAGGTGGAAGAAAGTGAAAGGGTTTGTGGAACCAGGAAGAGGGCACTGAAACCGTAAAAAATACAGTTCTTAATCAGCAAATCTGACATAATTTTAGATGGAGGTTAGATAAAGTAGTCAAATTGTCCCTGCATCAGGAAATACACATCTGGTATGAACAGTTGTAGCAGCGGATAGAGTATTATTTTCCTGAGTGCTGCCGGCAGGTAGAAATTATTTACCAGAAGCGTTCAAACAGCCACACTTGCTCCTGACGCACTTCCCACATAGCCGATTTGAATGGACTCCAATCCTCTTCCTTAAACAGTCGTTCACTTTCTACGTAGATGCTACCTTCAAGATTTTTACAGACTCCTATTTGCTCCAAAAACGTTCTGCAGTGCTGCAGGTACCGTTTCAAGTGGGGAAGAAATACATAATCTAAATGTCATGAGTCTGGTATGAGTTTCTTTACCTTTGATGGGTGAAGAGAGATTTGATTTGTCCACCTGGAACAGCGGATTAGCTGCAGGTACCCGTTCTATTGCAGAACTCTCAACTGTAAATTAAAGTTGAAGCTTCTCTGCTCAATTTGCGGCACTGGCAGATTGGACTGGCACTTCCGGTGGCAGCTTCCGGGTGTTGCGGCACCTGCCAGAACAATTAAAGGCACTGGCGACTTGAAACGGCATCTGCCAGAGAAATTAGAGGCATTGGATGCCTGGAATGGCACTTCTGGCAGCCAACAGAGGTTGCCACTACAGCTGCCAGCAGAATTTGAGGCAGTTATGGTAGCGGCAGCCTCTTGGTGATATGTTTAAAAATAATACAGTGAAAAATAATAAATAAATAAATAAAATATATAAAAGTACATATCCCAGGCCATCGATGCATAGGCCTATAGGCTACACTGTTACTTGCTTTAATGCATCAATTTCTTTTTACAACATTATTCTTATCACAGTAGTTCTGTTTGCCCAATATCAGAATTTTCCTCTTAACAGGCTTGCATATCCAAAATATATCATCAATGAACTGATGAAAAGATACCAAGACAAAAACATTAATCTAAATTTTATCTATGAAATTTCATGCGTACTTTCCTCACATATGCATGTTAGAAACTTTCTTGTTAAAACCAATAATGACATTTCACCATTAATAATACATTTTATTGTGTTGATCAGGAAATGGGAGAAGACATTATGAAGGGCATTTTCCTGGCTGTACCAGCATTATCACATTTTTTGACATAAACTGCAGTGCCAGGGACTTTTTTTGTTTTTTTCTTTTGTTCAGAAGCTATTAGCCAAATTGTTAACAGCAGGTTTCATCAAGATATTCACTCCATACTTTGTGTAATATAGTTTACAGCAATACGCTATGATAACTTCTGTTAATCAGATCATGTACAGCACAGGAAGGCTTCCTGGATTTTGGCTAACAGATGGTGAAGGCATGGGGAGACTATGGCCGATAATCAGCCGATCTAGGTTTATATAGTTTTTTGTGTTTATAGGCGTTTGAACTATCTGTATTCGATCTGATTAAACTGTTCACTTCTTACAGATGTGCAGCTCCTTCAGAATCAGGATAAAGCAGAGAATGTTGCAAGTCTAGCTGAGGAGGAGATTTCTGCAGTTCTGAAAGAGGCACCAAGTAACACTGCTCTTATAGGACCGTCACTGTTCCAAGAAAAGGCTTCAAGCAAAATTTTGTTTATTTTGTCTTTGTCCAAGGTTGTATTTCTGAAATTGACATTTTACACTGGATGGAAGCGGAGACCAAAGCTGCTGAAGCTGATTGCTTGAAAACAAGAGCAAAATGTATGCTGACTTGGCAAGACTCTTTCATTTTGTATAATATGTATTCAGTATGTTGAAAGTGGTAGCTTTAAAAGGTGAGTGGAAAAGCTCCTCCTGCCTATTTTATACTTCTCTATCAGTGTTTTGAAGGACTAATAAATCTGTCCAGATTCCTAGAAAGAAGAGCTGCTCCATCCAAAGTGGGATGGATGCCGTCTCTCTAGATCAGACCAGGTTTTCCCCAAAAAGTTTTCCAATGATTAATGTAGCCCACATTGGGGGGCTACATTGCAGGGCTCGGCAAAAGGTCAATTGAAAAAAGGTCAATTGAAAAATTTAAGCGCCCGAGCCCGTTCCATTACCGAGATACTTATACGCCGTGCTGTCGGGACCCTCGGGCCTAGGACTCTAGGACACAGTCTCCCAACCCCAATGCATAGAAATGTTGCTGAATGGCAGAGCTCCTTCAGAGACAGACTACTGCATCCTAGATGGAGTGTTTCAGCAGCTCATTCCTACCTACAGCTATTTGACTGTATAATCAAAACAGCTCCCACCAAACATAGACGTTTCCATCAGCGCTACGTTTTTGTATTTTTTGCATTAATCAACCGAACAATCTGCTACTGCTATAATTTGCACATTATTTCCCTAGGATACATATGCTAACTGACTGAAAGTTTATTTCTCCAATTTGTAATGCACAGCACAACGCACAATCTGTACTTCTTTTGAACATTCTGATGTAAATATTTTTTCTCTTCTGTAAAATATTTTCTTTTGAGTGAGTTTTTTCAACACGTTTGCATATCTATTGTTTTTTGGCTGCTGTTACAACCAAATTTCCCTTTGTGGGACTATTAAATAAATAACTCATAAAGTATGATTTAATGATTCATTATCTAATAAATGCATTTGTATGACAGGATCTTGTGTTTGAATACTGAACTGATTTTATTGTGCTTTTGTGTCTGAAACCGTGATACATAAAACTATGATACAAGAGACATACCTTTGTGTAATATAATATTTAAAGTGTGATTAACAGTAGGAAACTATCATGATTTACTCATGAGATGTATGCAAAACAATAATTAACATATACAAATGATGAAACTCAATATGTGGAGAAGCAGATCACATTCTTTTAATGCTAAATATATACTACACACACACACACACATATGTGTCTTTATATCTTATAAATAAAAAATAAAAATATACATATTTAGACTTGCTTTTGTGTAAGTAATATTATTATTGCCAATAATATTATTCCGACTTTGTTGTTTTTAATTAAATGCTATTATTTGTTTTATAAATTGTCGTTTATGCTTTCTCTCATTGATTCTGTTTTAATTTTCACAGGATTTTGCTGGTGGACAATAAACACAGAGTAATAATATATTTACAAAATTCAAACAATATAAATGTTCAATCTTATTTAAAATGTAATTCCGAGCCCTACTAATAGTCCGTTGATTAGAACAAGAATATATTCCAGAATATGCAGGCATCTTGTAGCTACAGCTGCTGTTGTTTTGGTTTGTCTGCGGAGAGGACTACCGGTCCAAGATGGCCGCCGCATTTCCTGCTTCTGAGCAGCCGATGCGGGGTCTATTCTTTCTATATGTCTACGGAATCATAGATGTAACTAAAATCCTGCTTGTAGATTCAAAGCATTAATCACTACATTTTTGGTAAGATGGTGTCTTCATCCTCTTCACTCTGGGTGTCAGGGTCACTTTTCAAATCATACTGGACAAAAATTAAACAAAAAATCTCAAACTATATCCTGATGTGGCCGGATGCCGTTTGCATGTTGGCCACTGTATGGCATTGTGCCAGTCTTGCCAACCACCTTGATTAGTGGGTGGCACCATGCACCTGTTTTAAAAGCGGATGTGTTTGGCCAGCCGGCCTCTTCCTGCTGCATTCCGTAGTGACTGTGGTGTGGCGTGGGCAGGTCTTTTGTTTGGCGTGTCGCTGTCAAAGGCGCAAAACTCCTTGCGTGCGGCACGGCTGGCTGCTGGGGCTGTGAAGGGATTGCTCTGCTGGATGTTGTGCGTCCTATTAAATGTCCGCTCCGGTATGTGTGTTCACTGTCATTTCTGCCTGTTGCTCGTCTCTCGGCTGATTTTTGTGCCTGCTTGTTGTAGATCATAGCAGGATTACGCCGCCGCCTTTTGTGCTCTCCCCGTCTGCATGCCTTGTAGGGGTCTGATCTGCCAGGTGCAGTCTGAGGCGACAGATTCTTCGGGATCGCCCACGTGTCCGCTACTCCTTGGAAGATTGCTGCTGTTTTGGCTCCTCTAATTCTCCCTCATCGCTCCAGCTTACGCTGTCCGCTCTGGTTCCGGCGCGGGCCTCATAGCGGATGGACTGTGGGATAGTGACGCGCTTGGCTGTCCAGGGCTGAGCTGAATAGGCCACTAAAGAACTTATTTTAAATCGGTGTTTATTCCATTTTGCATGTGTTTTTTCATTTATTTGTTTTGTTGTTTTGCATTGTTTTGTTAAATTCTTTTGTGCATGTTTATTTACTGTTGTACGTTATGTTTAGTCCATATTAGTGTTTAGTATTTTGGTTATTCTAATTGTTTTCCTTGTCTTGTCAGGTGCTGTGGGGCAAAGCAGCAGTGCAATCGTTGGTGGTGGCATATCTTCACAATCCCCCTTCCCTTGTTGCTGTGTTTGAGTGCGTGTGAGTGAGGAGCACTGGTGATTAGTGTGAGGATCCCTGTTTTCTGTTTGATTCTGCAGCTACAAGGTATGCCCTCAAGTCCGGACAGGCTTCTCTTTCCCCCTCCTTAGTGCCAGGTTTCGTGGATTGTGTTTATGTTGGTTTGCTGTGTTTTTACTTTTTAAAGGGTTGAAAATAAAAATAAAAAAAATAATAAATAATAAAAGTGTATATTTTTATATTGAGAAACCTGTCTCTGGCCCGTGGCATATATGAGCTTGTGAGCTTCTGTGTGAACTGTGTAGTTCCTGAGGTAAACTCCCCCCTCCTCCTTGGGTGTGGTTTGCTACTTAGTACTTTCCAGTCATAGTACATTCTGGCGTTGCTGGCAGGATGCCACTTTAAAGGGCCTGAGACGTGTTTTTTTTTTGTTTTTTTTTCCTCATTTTGGGAAACGATTCCTTTTAAGTACGTGTCCTGATTTTGTATGTTCATATATGTGGGGAGAGAGCCAAAACAGCAGTATTTAATCCAAGGATCCAAATTGACATAATTTTTTTCTTCTCCCTGATTTTTTTTATTGCAGCCTCTCAGTATGGAGGATGACTTGCAACAGCTCAAGGAGCTGGTGTTGCAGCTTAAGGCAGACAATGAGCGACTCCGTCTGGAGCGGGCTGCTTCCTTGGACGGCTCAGGAGGGGCTGCTTCTACTTCTTCTGTTCCAGCTAGTCAGCCGCTGTCTGCAGGCGTGCTGTCTGCTGCTGCTGAGCGACTGGTAATTATTCCAAGAGACCGTAAGTGCCCCACCTTTAGTGGCAGGGCTGGTGTTGGGATAGCGGAATGGGTAGAAGAGGTGCGGGCATGTATTCGTGCCCGCCACCTTTCTCCTGCGGATGAAGCGCTTTTTATATTTGATCATTTGGAGGGAGAAGCAAAGGAAGAGATCAAGTTTCGCTCCAGTGTGGAGCGAGAAGACCCGGTTCGGGTTCTCGCCATTTTACAGGAACTATATGGCTGTAGTCAATCTTATGTCACATTACAACAGGCTTTCTTCTCTCGGCACCAACTTGAAGGAGAAACTCTTCAGGAGTTTTCACTAGCCCTTATGGCATTAATGGCACAGATAAAGCAGTCTGCGCCAGATGGGATGCCCAATGCCGACTTTCTTCTCCGTGACCAATTTACAGAACATGTTCTTGATAGTTCTCTTAGACGGGAACTCAAGCAATTTGTTCGTGGTAAGCCAACCGCCACTCTGTTGGAGCTACGTGGGGAGGCAATTAGGTGGGAGAGGGAGGGTCTTCCGGGAGGTGCTAGGGAACGTAGCTGCTCTTTACCATCAGCCTATGGTCTTCAGTTTGGAGTACAGGGTCGCTTTCAGTCCACCCCGAATATCACTAAACAAGAGCCAGGATTAAGTGATTTGGTGGATCTGTTAAAGTGTCAACAAGAGCAGCTTAACCAGCTGACTCGAACTGTAGCCTCCCTGCAACACCCCCACTTTAAAGCTCGACCTTCTCATTTCGGCCCTTTAATCTGCAGGAGGTGCCAGAAGCCGGGTCATTTTGCATGGGAGTGTGATGGTGAGCGTGTTCCTCCTCCACGTCGGCGTGCTAATTCTGTTGCTAGCTTGAACTCTAACATTGCTGCCCCCCATCCCTCCCCTCTGTCGGAAAACTGAAGCCCACTGAGCTGTTGAGCCACAACTCAGTTGGGGAGTCCATGGGCTCAAGTGAAGGTGCTGCAGTCGAATTAATTGCCCCTTGTCCAACCATTAATATCCTGATTGGTGGGGTTACGGTTTCTTGTTTAATAGACACTGGTTCCATGGTGTCTACAGTTACGGAGAGTTTTTTTCGGGAACAGTTTGAACCTTGGGGACATGATCGCCTTAATTCTTGTCATTGGCTACAGCTGCGAGCAGCTAATGGCTTAGCTATTCCGTATATCGGTTATTTAGAGCTTAACGTCGAAATGTGTGGCAAATTGATGCCTCGTTGTGGGATCCTTGTGGTTAAAGATCCCTCCGACGCGGTGTCCTCTGTCCCAGGTATCCAGGGAATTAATGTAATTCGGCGTTGTTATAGAGAACTCTTTGGCACGTACGGTCTCTCCCTTTTTGACTCTCCTTGTGTCTCTAACGCACCGGGTCCGGTTATGGCGGCCTTGCAGAGGTGCCACCAGGCTTCCAGCTCAGTTCCAGAAAATCCCATGGGTACGGTGAGGGTTCGGGAAAAGCGAGCTGTGCGCATACCTGGTGGGATGATGAAACTGGTGGCAAGTACTTGCCCTGAGTGGCTCTCTGGCCAAAGCGCACTGTTTGAGTCCCCTGAAACTGGCTTACCAGCTGGGCTGTTGGCGTCTCCTTCTCTTGTCCAGGTAATTCGGGGTACAGTGTATGTTCCAGTGGTTAATGTTGGGACAACTGAGGTCCTTCTTTACCCTCGGACTGACCTGGGTACTCTGGGAGTTGCTGACATTGTCAGCCTACCTGCCGGTGTAACAGAGGAGGGGCCCACAGTTGCAACAGTTTCCTCTCATGTTGCTGCCCCCTCGGTACTAGATAGGATAGAGTCCTTGGACCTATCAACGTTGACCGAGCAGGAGCGGACGGGCGTAAAATCATTGTTACACCATTACCACACAGTCTTCTCCGCCCATGACGGGGATTTGGGCTGCACCAAGCTCCTCTCTCATGATATACCTGTGCTGGATGATGTCCCAATCAGACAGCGGTATCGTCGTATCCCTCCATCAGACTATGAAGCAGTGAAGGCTCACATTAACCAGCTTTTAGAGTCTCAGGTCATTAAGGAGAGCTGTAGTCCCTATGCGTCTCCCATCGTTTTGGTTCGGAAGAAGGATGGGAGTCTGCGCTTGTGTGTGGACTACCGGCTCCTCAACAGCAAGACCAGGAAAGATGCCTTTCCTCTGCCTCGTATTGAGGAGAGCTTGGATGCATTGTCTGGGGCCCGTTGGTTCTCAACGCTAGATTTAGCCAGCGGCTATAATCAGGTTCCTGTGTCAGAGCAGGACCGACCCAAAACCGCCTTTTGTACTCCATTCGGCCTTTTCGAGTTCAACCGCATGCCTTTCGGCTTGTGTAATGCCCCAAGCACCTTCCAGAGGCTGATGCAGAGGATGTTCGGAGACCAGCAAAATCAATCAGTGCTGTTGTATCTTGACGACATTGTTGTCTATTCATCCTCTGTTGAGCAACATTTGCAGCGGCTGGAAATGGTGCTTGCTCGACTCCAAGCAGAAGGTTTAAAGGCAAAGCTGGAAAAATGTGCATTTTTTCAGCAGGAGGTTGTTTATTTGGGGCATGTGATCTCCAGCCGTGGAGTTTCAACTGACCCCAAGAAAATTGAGGCAGTGGCTAATTGGCAGCGCCCTGGTCATGTGTCTGAGCTACGCTCATTCTTGGGTTTCACCAGCTACTACCGGCGCTTTGTTGAGGGCTTTGCCAAGTTGGCAGGTCCCCTGCATCGGTTGGTGGCTCAGCTGGGAGGTACCAAATCTGGGAAGAAGCCGGGTCGGGCTCTGGGGGCAGCATGGACACCTCAGTGCGAGGAGAGCTTTGAGGCGTTGAAGGCAAAGTTGGTTTCGGCTCCAGTGCTAACTTATGCAAATTTCTCACGCCCCTTTATTTTAGAGATCGATGCCAGCCTTAGTGGATTAGGGGCTGTCCTCTCTCAGGACACTGAAAACGGCGTGAGACCTGTAGCCTATGCCAGTAGAGGTTTGCGGCCCACTGAGCGCAATATGTCCAACTACAGCTCCATGAAGTTGGAGTTTCTTGCGCTCAAGTGGGCCATGACTGAGAAGTTTCGGGAGTACTTGTTGGGACATAAGTGTACTGTGTACACTGACAACAACCCACTGAGCCACCTCCAGACAGCCAAATTGGGGGCTACTGAGCAGCGTTGGGCAGCCCAGCTTGCCGCCTTTGATTTCGATATTAAGTATCGCTCGGGCCGTATTAATCGCAACGCTGACGCCCTCTCACGGCAGTATGTATCTGGTTCTCAGGTGGTGGGGAATTCTTTGCCTGGCACTTCAGTCCCCACCAGCCTCCAACAAGTCTTACCACCATGCCCTATTGTGCCGGCTACTCAGTCTGTTGTGTCAGTTCTTCCTTCTCACTCCACTGCTGATCTCTGCTCCTTACAGGAGGCTGATCCCCTCCTGAAAGAGGTGCTGCCATTTTGGCGGCGGAAAACACCGCCTACCTTTGCTGAGAAGAGAAAACTCTCAAAGTCATCTATTGCTCTTTTGCGTCAGTGGGACCGCTTGGTGGAGGAAAATGGCATTCTTTTCCGCCGTATCTTTCGTTCGGATGGAGGGGAAGAGATTCTACAACTTATCTTGCCTGCTGCCCTCAAGCAGGAGATGCTCCACTTGCTCCACCAAGAACATGGTCATCAGGGCATTGAGCGTACAACTGACTTGGTTCGGCAACGTTGTTATTGGCCAGGAATGTCTACTGACATAAAGCAGTGGGTTTTGGAGTGTGAACGCTGCCAAGTTGCTAAAAACTCTGGGCATGGATCCCATAGTTTTATGGGTCATTTGCTCGCCTCCCGTCCCAATGAAATCCTAGCCATCGATTTCACGCTGTTAGAACCTTCACGGAATGGATATGAAAATGTCCTGGTCATGACTGATGTGTTCAGTAAGTTTACATGTGCTGTCCCTACACGAGATCAACGGGCCTCTACCGTGGCCCAGGTCTTGATAAATGAGTGGTTCTACAGGTTTGGCGTTCCAGGCCGCCTTCATTCGGACCAAGGGAGGAGTTTTGAAAGTTTGTTGATTCATCAGCTCTGCCTGTTGTACGGCGTTGCGAAGTCCCGCACTACACCATACCATCCTGCGGGGAATGGTCAGTGCGAGCGTTTCAATCGAACTCTTCATAACCTCCTTCGTACTCTCCCACCATCAAGGAAGCGTGACTGGGCTTCCTGTTTGCCCCAGGTGCTTTTCTGTTACAACACTACTCCTCACCAGGGCACAGGTGAATCGCCTTTCTATCTCATGTTTGGACAGGAGCCTCGGCTCCCTGCAGACTTCCTCCTGGGTCGAGTACCTGACCCAGTACCAGGTGAGGTACAAGACTGGGTAGTTGAACATCAAGCCAGACTCCGCGTTGCTTTTGAAGGGGCCCGTGAGCGGTTGTTGGTGGCTGCCGGGCGACGAAAAGAGAGGCATGACCAGCAGGTGCGAGAGATGCCCTTTGTAGTGGGTCAGCGGGTGTACCTGAGGGACCATGGTGGAAGAGGGCGCCAGAAAATCCAAGACCTCTGGAGTTCAGTGGTCTACCAGGTTGTGAGGGCTCCAGCAGGTGAAGGAGCTGTTTATACAGTTGCCCCTGAAAATGACCTACACAAAGCCCGTAATGTCCATCGTAACATGTTGAAGGCAGTGGTCCTGGCTGAAGCCGTAGTTCCCCTGCCAATGTTGCCAGCTCAATCTGCTGTAGCAACAGTTGACGAGTCCTCCAGTGATGATGATTTGTGTCTTCTGGCTCCTGGAGCACCTGATCCACTGCTGGTTGCTGTTTCTGCCGTCTTGGGCACAACGCCTTTAGTGTCATCTGACCAGCTAAGAGATGGCCAGCGGTCCCATTCCATTCTGGGGACATCTCCTGGACACATACATTCATCTCAACCAGCTCAGTCAGTTCCAGCTGACCAGTCTAATTCTCAACAGACTTTGCGAAGAACAGCTCGCTCCACAGCTGGCCGCCATACTAATGTCCACCATCTCCCTCAGTCTACTGGGCATCAGGGTAATTTTGCTTGAGAATGAGGAGCAGGTGGCTTATGTCCAATTATCCTTTTAGCTGTTGATGCCAGGGTTTATCGTCGGGCCGACGATACAAAACTTGGGGGTACATGTGGCCGGATGCCGTTTGCATGTTGGCCACTGTATGGCATTGTGCCAGTCTTGCCAACCACCTTGATTAGTGGGTGGCACCATGCACCTGTTTTAAAAGTGGATGTGTTTGGCCAGCCGGCCTCTTCCTGCTGCATTCCGTAGTGACTGTGGTGTGGCGTGGCCAGGTCTTTTGTTTGGCGTGTCGCTGTCAAAGGCGCAAAACTCCTTGCGTGCGGCACGGCTGGCTGCTGGGGCTGTGAAGGGATTGCTCTGCTTGATGTTGTGCGTCCTATTAAATGTCCGCTCCGGTATGTGTGTTCACTGTCATTTCTGCCTTTTGCTCGTCTCTCGGCTGATTTTTGTGCCTGCTTGTTGTAGATCATAGCAGGATTACGCCGCCGCCTTTGAGGCTCTCCCCGTCTGCATGCTTGTAGGGGCTCTGATCATGCCAGTGCAGTGAGGCGCCAGATCTTGGGTCGCCCAGGTCCGCTACTCCTTGGAAGATTGCTGCTGTTTTGGCTCCTCTAATTCTCCCTCATCGCTCCAGCTTACGCTGTCCGCTCTGGTTCCGGCGCGGGCCTCAGAGCGGATGGACTGTGGGATAGTGACGCGCTTGGCTGTCCAGGGCTGAGCTGAATAGGCCACTAAAGAACTTATTTTAAATCGGTGTTTATTCCATTTTGCATGTGTTTCTTCATTTATTTGTTTTGTTGTTTTGCATTGTTTTGTTTAATTCTTTTGTGCATGTTTATTTACTGTTGTACGTTATCTTTAGTCCATATTAGTGTTTAGTATTTTGGTTATTCTAATTGTTTCCTTGTCTTGTCAGGTGCTGTGGGCCCAAGCGGCAGTGCAATCGTTGGTGGTGGTATTTCTTCACAATCCCCCTTCCTTTGTTGCTGTGTTTGAGTGCGTGTGAGTGAGGAGCACTGGTGATTAGTGTGAGGATCCCTGTTTTCTGTTTGATTCTGCCGCACGGTAAGCCCCAGTCCTGACAGGCTTCCTTTCCCCCTCCTTAGTGCCAAGTTTTGTGGATTGTGTTTATGTTGGTTTGCTATGATTTACTTTTAAAGGGTTGAACAAAAAAAAAAAATATATATAATAATAATAATAATAAAAGTTATATTTTTTATATTGAAACCGTCTCTGGCCCGTGGCATATATGAGCTTGTGAGCTTCTGTGTGAACTGTGTAGTTCCTGAGGTAAACTCCCCCCTCCTCCTTGGGTATGGTTTGCTACTTAGTACTTTCCAGTCATAGTACACTGAGAAAACAAGTATTTTCATGACAGTCTAATAATAGTAAAAAGCAGCAGTCCTTGAAAGACGAAAGGTACTCATTTGAGTGTTTCTTGCAAGAAAGGCAGGCCAATAGGCCTTACATGGGGTCAAACCCTTTGTCCACCATTATTGCCATGCCTGGTTTGAGTTGCTGTGTTATGGCCGAAGGCCTGACTACTTCAGGTGGGATCCAGAGGCGCTTGCTTCCAAGCAGAATGTACCAAAAAATGTGTCCATGTGGTGATAATCCTGCTGGCTGTAGTGCGACGAATCCCAAACCTTTCAGCCAGATCCCTGAGAGGCCGACAGACGGGTACATCAGGAAGAGCAGCAGTTCATCAATGGGGGGAAGTTTCTGTAAAGATTGAGGAAGTGTTACTCCTAAATCCCGTTAAAATTCATAGCACTAGACATGAATTACATTTCCAAAAAATACTGCAAATCCAGATACTTTACATGTGGTTCCTCCTAAGATATAAACTGATATTCACAAATAAACAGAAAAACAGTTTCGCAGCTGCAGCACCTCCAGCTGTTGGTGGAGCTCCCCGGTCTTCTGATGCAACGCTTTATTCTCCTCAGCCAACTTGTCTGCTCTCACTTCTGATGTTGGCGTAACCAGTAATCATGATCACAAACGTCCGTTTACACGTCAGCCTCACAGGAGGAATCAGGAGTAGTAGAGTCCGCCGATGTGGGGTTCTCCGGCCTCCCCTCCCAAAACTCTGGGTCTCTATGTGGGTAGTAGAGGTGGGAATCTTACAACATCTCACGATTCAATTCGATTCCGATTCTTGGTGTGACAATTCGATACAGAAGCGATTCTCGATTCAAATTAATTTTATTTTTCTTAATCAATACTCTTTCATTCATCAGTTGTGTTTGTAATACACACAACTTGATCTGCCAAGTGTCTGTGATGAAGTGAGCCATGAATGTAACAGGGCATCAACACAAAATGGATTTTACAATCTATGTTGAGAGAAGGGAACTGGTTCAAAAGTAACAAGACATGAAATTGCAACTGGGCATCCAAGACCTTTTAAACAAAATTTCTAGTATTGAAAAAAAATATTATATGTATTTTGTTTGTTCTTTGGTACGTAGCAGAAAATACATTGAAAATATTTAGTATGCACCAAATGTTGCTTATAAACCATCATTAAACAGAAATTTATGGCTTATGTTATTATTTTCTTTGTTTTTGTTAGAAATTTTAAAAGTCCTAACGTTATTGAACTCAGCATATATTTCGGATTTCCTTGAAAGCGCCACATGTGTGCAGCGCTGCTGGATGTTTATGTGTAGCTTATAAAGAACGCTCGCTTTTATATACTTGCAGATTTATAAAAAAAATAAAACTTTAGCCAAGGGTGTCATTAGCATGGAGAAGACCTTTTAGACGGCCCAAACATTTATCTTCAGCAAAGACGGGGCGGGCTGGATTTCTCTTTCGTCTTTCATGCTGAAGCTTTAGCCTAGCGGCTACAGCTAGCTAGCCAACGGCGCATCAGACCTGTCAATGCGACGGTGGCTGTTGCATGACAAACACGATGCGAAAAAGTAAAAAGGTTCAGAAAAAATATTTTTTGAGAATCGATTCTCTAACATTTCGGATCGATTCTGAATCTTGTTAAATAGGAATCAAAATTCAGACGTAAATCTTTTTTTTTTTCTTTTTTTTCGCACACCCCTCGTGGGTATAGTCTGTATTCGTTCCAGTGAAAGAGTACAGGTGCAGCACCGTTTTTCAACTTTCTCAGTCCCGCGAGAGCCACTAAAAAGTCGCACGGTTGAAAATGCCGACTACAAACGCGAGTGTTTAGCGTGGCGCTAAAGCTCTCCCTGCGGATCCTAGCTAGCCCCTGTGCTCGTAAACCCGCATCTACAGGGAAGGAATGAAAACTTATCTCTGTTTTGTAGCGTGATGAACACTTACAAAAAGGGACACAACAGTGTAATGACATCTTTGTCACTTGTTGAAAAGTAAAACGCTTTTTCTTCAGTAGCAATCCACTCATTATTCTTTTTAATTACCTGCAAGGCAATGTAAACTCTCTAAACTTTGACGAGCCTCTTTCCCCGTATAATACCGCCAACTGGTACGGTCCGTACAGAGCAAGCAGAGCCGAAAGCAGCTGGAATGAAGCAGCCTGTGAGCCTGAGCTCAGGGCACGAAAACCCAGACGTTACAGATACGGATCCTGATACACATTTGTGGATTTCTCTCACGGGAGAAGTGTGGCAAAATCCTTCAGACTGTAGGGTAGAAATGTTGATATTTTAACCTCATTTTCATATTTAGCTAATTTTAGGACTAAATTGTTTTCACAGTATCTTTATATGTATGAAGTGATTGAGCAAATCTGATTTCATGAACCTGCAATCAAAATCCTTTCTCTTTTTCGTATTTTCAGACCATCTACTGGATCATGTTTCGAAAGGGGTGGTTTTCTCTGACCTGCAGCTCTGTAAAATGGAGAGCAATTCCAGTTTGGACCAGAAGGAACCAGAACCTCTGAAGGTGAAAGAAGAGCAGCACCAAGTCTTCTCGCAGGACTCCAGTGAACCTGAGAACCCGGATCAAGTAGGAAACCATCAACAAGACTATGGATCAAAGCGAGATACAGAGCCGAAACAAAATAGGAGACGACAGAAAACCATGAAGAAAAACAAATCACCCGAAAGGGAGAAGAAAAATGACACAGAAAACTATTTGTATCTTTGTGGAATTTGTGGTGATTTTTTCACTAAGAATAGTCAGTTGGCTCAACACTTGAAAAGTCACACAGATGAGAAGCGTTTTCCATGTACGACATGTGGAAAAATGTTTAAGAATAGAAACAATTTAACAGTTCATGTCAGAACTCACACAGGGGAGAAGCCTTTCTCTTGTAAAATTTGTGGCAAACGTTTTAGTGACAAAGGATATTTGACTAAACACATGAGAGTTCACACAGGTGAAAAGCCTTTCTCTTGTACAATTTGTGGCAAAAAATTTAGTCAGAAAGGACATTTGACTAAACACATGAGAATTCACACAGGTGAAAAGCCTTTCTCTTGTACAATGTGTGGCAAAAGTTTTAGTGAGAAAGGATATTTGACGAGTCACATGAGAGTTCACACAGGTGAAAAGCCTTTCTCTTGTACAATGTGTGGCAAAAGTTTTAGTTAGAAAGGATATTTGACTAGACACACGAGAATTCACACAGGCGAAAAGCCTTTCTCTTGTACAATTTGTGGCAAAAGTTTTAGTGATAAAAGAACTTTGACTAAACACATGAGAATTCACACAGGTGAAAAGCCTTTCTCTTGTACAATTTGTGGTAAATTTTTACTACAAATATTTACAACATGAGATTCACCAGGGAAAGCCTTTCTTTGCATGTGTGGCAAATTTAGTGAAAGGTTTTTGACGAGACACAGAGAATTCACGGTGAAAAGCCTTTCTCTTGTACAATTGTGGCAAAAGTTTTAGGGGTTGGGTTGGGGTTCTCTTGTAAATTGTGGAAAAGTTTTAGTCAGAAAGGATTTTGACGAGACACACGAGATTCACACAGGTGAAAAGCCTTTCTCTTGTACAATGTGTGGCAAAAGTTTTAGTGAAAGGACTTTTGACGAGACACATGAGAATTCACACAGGTGAAAAGCCTTTCTCTTGTACAATGTGTGGCAAAAGTTTTAGTCAGAAAGGATGTTTGACAGCACATGAGAGTTCACACAGGTGAAAAGCCTTTCTCTTGTACAATGTGTGGCAAAAGTTTTAGTGAAAGGATTTGACGAGCACAGAGAATTCACACAGGTGAAAAGCCTTTCTCTTGTACAATTTGTGGCAAAAGTTTTAGTCAGAAAGGACATTTGACGAGACACACGAGAATTCACACAGGTGAAAAGCCTTTCTCTTGTACAATTTGTGGCAAAAGTTTTAGTGATAAAAGAACTTTGACTAAACACATAAGAATTCACACAGGTGAAAAGCCTTTCTCTTGTACAATTTGTGCCAAAAGTTTTAGTGAGAAAGGATATTTGACTAGACACACGAGAATTCACACAGGCGAAAAGCCTTTCTCTTGTACAATATGTGGCAAAAGTTTTAGTGAGAAAGGACATTTGACGAGTCACATGAGAATTCACACAGGTGAAAAGCCTTTCTCTTGTACAATTTGTGGTAAATATTTCACTCACAAACTACATTTAACCATTCACATGAGAGTTCACACAGGTGAAAAGCCTTTCTCTTGTACAATGTGTGGCAAAAGTTTTAGTCAGAAAGGATTTTTGACGAGACACACGAGAATTCACACAGGTGAAAAGCCTTTCTCTTGTACAATGTGTGGCAAAAGTTTTAGTCAGAAAGGATTTTTGACGAGACACACGATAATTCACACAGGCGAAAAGCCTTTCTCTTGTACAATGTGTGGCAAAAGTTTTAGTCAGAAAGGAAGTTTGACGAGTCACATGCGAGTTCACACAGGTGAAAAGCCTTTCTCTTGTACAATGTGTGGTAAAAGTTTTAGTCAGAAAGGATTTTTGACGAGACACACGAGAATTCACACAGGTGAAAAGCCTTTCTCTTGTACAATGTGTGGCAAAAGTTTTAGTGATAAAAGAACTTTGACTAAACACATAAGAATTCACACAGGTGAAAAACCTTTCTCTTGTACAATGTGTGGCAAAAGTTTTAGTGACAAAGGATATTTAACTACACACATGAGAATTCACACAGGTGAAAAACCTTTCTCTTGTACAATGTGAGTCAAAAGTTTTACATCCAGAAGTAAGTTAGTTTCTCATGAGAAGATTCATAAAGATTAACTCTTTAGGCGCGAAAGTCGCAATATTGCCACAAGAAACATTGTCAACTTTAACGAGCCACAGTTGCAGATGTGACCACTAATAAAATCCGACAATTAAAACCAAGCCACCATTTAGGCTGTGTTACCATGGAAACTTCTATAGTAAATCAGGTTTTTTGAGCAGCGCCACCACTCAAGGAGAAGAGGAAAAATTGGCTGCATAGTCGTAGCATAGTGAGAGCGAGCTCTAGAAGATAATAATTAGAAGTAATTGCTGATTCAGATTCTGAATAGAAATATTCACCCTCTGATCGAGATGTTCTGATTTCCACAGAAAAAAAAAAGTGATACATGAGCAGCGTGCACCAAAAGCCAGTCCTGTTTACCAAGACATATGGGGGTCCGATGCAACACGTCTCTGTGTCCGGGTGGTAGAAAGGTATATGATGGGGTAGCAGGTAGGGATGCACCGATTCCACTTTTTTGGAAAACGAGTACTGGCATTTAAGTACTCGCCAATACTGTAGTGAATTCGTCAACTTTCTCACTGAAAATATTCTAGAAATTCGGAAATCCATATGTAAAGCATTTCCCAGCACAATGCCATTTTCATTCCCATGTATAAATTACACAGATAAAATGTCTGATTTGAAAAAACTAAACCAATCACATCTTGATGAAATTATTAAACAGCTAAACTCCTGCTGCCTCGATATTTTGCCCACGCCATTGTTACAGAAAGTTCTACCTGTAATTAAGACCGATCTGATGCAAATAGTTAACGCATCCCTCAAGTCAGGTGTCTTCTCCCAGGCCCTCAAAACAGCACTTATCAAACCCCATTTAAAGAAAAACAACATAGATAATATATTGATGCAGGATTATTGGCCAATCTCATCAGTAAGATTATTGAAAAAGCTGTATCTCAACAGTTGAATACATTCCTAACAATGAACGACCCCTTAGATAAATTTCAGTCTGGTTTCCGTGATCATCACAGCACTGAGACTGCCCTCGTCAAAGTTTTCAATGACCTCAGCATAAACACAGACAGCGACAGAACCACGTTTCTGGTTCTGTTGGACCTCAGTGCAACATTTGACACTGTTGATCATAAAATATTACTGGAACAAGTGGAGAGCTGGATCGGACTCACTGGTACAGCTCTTCAATGGTTTGAATCTTACCTCAAAAATACTTTTTGTCAATTGGAAAATTCTCATTGGAACAAACAGAAATCACATATGGGGTCCCCCAGGGCTCCATCCTGGGACCCCTCCTGTTCAATATTTACATGCTCCCACTAACCAAGATTATTGCAACCTATGAGATTAGTTACTATGATTGTGCAGACGACACACAGCTATACATTACTTTGTCACCAGACATTAAATAAATGCATTGAACAAATCAACAACTTGATGTCGCATAACTTTCTCCAGCTAAACAGAAACAAAGCAGAAGTAATTATTTTTGGACCTAAGGAAGAACGATCCAGAGTCAGCACGCAGCTTCAGCTAATACAACTAAAAACGACTCATAAGGCTCGTAATCTAGGTGTAATAATGGACTCAGACCTGAACCTCCAGGGTCACATAAAGGCAATAACAAGGTCAGCTTTCTATCAGCTGAGGAACATTTCTAGGATTAAAGGACTGATGGTAAATGGACTGAACTCATATAGCGCTTTTCTAGTCTTACTGACCACTCAAAGATTGAACTTTTCCAATCATGTATTTGGTTGCATTAAACGCTTAATAATGTAAAGCACCGTGAATTGCCTTGTCTTGAAAATGTGCTATATAAATAAAATTGCCTTGCCTTGTTGGTTATTTATTGGTCAGAGATCTGTAACATTCTGAGCAAATAAATTTCCTGTATATTAAAAATAGGCAAGCAAAGAAATCATTAGCCATTGAGTAAAAGCAATAATAGGAAAAGTTCATCATAAGCAAGTCTAAATAGGTGAGTGAAATTTGCAATATATTGAGTGAGGTTCTGTTTATTTTAGACGGAAGATTTTTAACATGTACATCCAAATTCGTCTGAGGCATAAAACTCCAGGGCTGGAAATGAGTCCCATTCTGGCCCTGGCTGTTGTAATTATGGTATCTGTAAAGTTTTTGGTTTATTCTCTTGGCCTCGTTGAAATTAGTATTAATTAGTTTTAAAATGCTGTAACTTGGTGAAAAATGAGGTTTCAGCTTTTTACCTTTTTGCTTGTAATTTGCTGGCTAAAATTATTTTACATTTATATTTTTGTGTGTTATTTGTTACTGGTGTTTTCATTGCTGTCAAATGCTAAACAAGATTAAAGATGTATTATTTTAAGGTAATTTTTTGCTGATTACTTTGAATATGTCTCATTTGTAAAAAAGGTTTTTAAATTATCGAAAAACTTGACATTGAACCCTGATAGTAAGTTGTCTTTTTTGATTGGTTTTCTTTTCTGTTTTGGTTGTTTAACATTACTTCTTGCCTGATGAATAAAACATTAAAAAAAAATAAACATTTGTTTAATCGAACAACTTTAGAGGAATGTTTATGTATATGTTGACCAAACTAGTATTGAATAACCAGACTCAGGTCATCAAACCTGTCATTAATAATTGATATTCCTGTATAAAATCGCTGGGTAAATAAAGCCACACCGTAACAGCCTACAATGTTTATTTCATTTAATCCTTTGTTTTAAAGCACAATAGTTGAGTAATGTTTTCTTCTGAGAATTGTTTTAGAACATAAGTAAAATTATAATCCTTGTATATTAAAGTAGTAAATATGTTTAGTACAGACATGTTGGCCTGCTGAAAGGTTTGTCCATGTACCGTAACGAATATGGATCAAATAGTTGGTTGTAGCTGTTCTTGATGAATTGTAATGTATGAGTGTAATTGGATATGGAGGCTCCTCTTCCTCTGGGAAATACCCCAGGGATTCCCTACAGTCCCAATCAGGCACGCATCAAACAAAGAGCAGTTCAGAACAACAGGGACTACGGCGACATCCTGGAGGCCATCTACAGGAAGTCATGCAGCTTTGATGCCTGGTTGTTCCTCATGAAGGTCCTTCACAAGGATTTACAGGCAATGTGCAGATCTATGAAGTTTAGCCTTCAGAAGGTATAGTCCTTGCTATTAGTCCTTAGGATGAGCTTTTTGTGGAATTCTAAGAATAAACTGAACCATGCTGGACCCTACGTGCATTTACTAATATATAGCTAATCAATTCATATTACTTTAAAATATTTCCATCACAATATTTTCATCAAGATTGTTGCCAAGTTCAATCACCATAAGCAGAAGGAAAAGTACACTTAATTCCTGAGGGAGATTCTGGAAAAACACTGTTAACCTGGTATCAGCCAGATCTATGTGTAGAATCAGAATTAGAATCAGCTTTAATGGCCAAGTATGACAAGGAATTTGACTCCGGCAACTTTTCTCACTAGTACAGACTTAAATAAGCGAAATAAAAATAAATACAATACAATAATGGATAATACATACACCAAGCTGGGGTCATTGTACAGAGATTTTATATAGCAGTGTAGTTAAAGTATATTGTTATGTGAATGGACTCACTCTGTGACTATACAGAGTTCATCAGAGCGACAGCCTGGGGGAAGAAACTGTTCTTCTGGTTTTTTCGTACAGTGCTCTGTAACGCTGGCCTGAGGGGAGGAGCCTTCTTATCTACAGATCCCTGTGAGCCAGGGAGTCTGACTTTACCTGCAGTATGACTACCCTTAAAAGTTCGCGCTCAATGCGTTGCCTGCGACTAAGTTCCCAACCCAGTATGTCGGGGTACCGAACAAGGTCAGGTGAAGAGAATCTATCCTGCTGCTCCTCCAAGATCGTGCCCTAGTACTTCCTGACCCTGGACCGTTACAGGTCCCGAATGGAGGAAAGATCAGTACCTTTGATCCATTCAGCAGACCTGACTGTTCTCTGCAGTCTCTCCTTGTCTTGCCTGGTGACAGATCCGAACCAGACAAAGATGGATGAGGTCAGGACAGACTGGACTATTGCTGTGTAGAAGATAATCAGCAGGTTCTGAGGCAGGCTGAACTTTCTGAGCTGACGCAGAAAGTACAGCCTCTGCTGGGTCTTTTTCCTTATAGTCAATGTGGGAGGTCCGCTTCCGGTCCCGTGTGATGGTGGATCCTAGGAACCTGAAAGACTCCACTGTGGGGACTGTCCTGTTGAGGATTATGAGAGGAGATGTTGATGGAGGGTCACTTCCTGAAGTCCACTGTCATCTCCACAGTTTTGAGCAGGACACATGGACAAGAAGTAGAAGGGCGTGATTTGATCCCCAGGCGAGAATAATGCGCACTAACCATTCAGCCAATTAGAATACAGTCTCTTCCTCTGCAGCTGCTGTAATGCTATGGAAGATGTGCAGTACCTACATGACCTGGACACACCTTCTAATATGCTGGATATTATAAAGAAGTTTCCATACAGGATGAGAGACTGCCGGAGAAGTCATGCCTGTGACCTGCAGGAGAAATTTCACAGGAGAGCAAGGTTTACTGACATCACAACCTTTGTGGAAAGGCAAGTGAAGATTCTCACTGACCCTGTGTTCGGCAACATACAAGACACACCTACAATTCTTAAAGGAGGGAACAAACCTAAAATCCAACAACGCTTTGGAATTAAAGGGACAAGCTTTGCCACCACCGTAGAACACATGGAAAGAAAATTTCACTATGAGAATAAGAACAAAGATACTCACCAAACGTGGAAGAATGTATGCCCCTGTTGTAAAGGAGGACACTCGCTGGAGAAGTGTGCACAGTTGGAGAGAATGGTCCACAAAGAGAAGATAGGCTTCTTGAAGGAGAGAGGATTCTGTTATGGCTGCCTGTGTAGAGGACATGTCAGCAAAGAATGCCGTAAAAGGATCTCCTGTTTAAAGTGTGGCTTCAAACACCCAACTGTATTACACAGGGACAATATGAGTAGTACTGACCAGACTGTGAGGACTGTCACAACATCTGTGGACAACACCCTGGTCTCAAGTGGTCTTACAGGGGCTGGAGAACAGAACTGCAAACTTCCTATAGTGCCAGTCCAGGTTAAATCAAAAAGCGGCAGTGAAACCATCTATACATACGCCTTTCTGGACCAAGGCAGCACAGCGGTATTCTGCACAGAGGATTTAATGCACAGACTCCATCTCACAGGAAGAAAGACCAAGATTCTCTTGAGAACTATGGGTCAGGAAAGGGTGGTGACCAGCTACGTTGTGTCTGAGCTGGAGATAGCTGCATTGGATGGTGAAAACTTCATTGACTTGCCGAGAGCCTACACACAGGAATCAATGCCAGTATATCGGAGCAATATAGCAACTGAAAGAAATTTGAGAACGTGGCCACACCTCAAGCACATTGCTTTACCTCAAATTGATGCAGGAATTGATCTGCTCATAGGGACTAATGTTCCTAAAGCCATGGAGCCACTGGAGGTGATCCGCAGCGTGAATGATGGGCCTTATGCTATTAGGACTGTGCTGGGCTGGACAGTAAATGGGCCACTGATAGGAGGAAACAGTGGGCAGGCCATTGAGTCAGTTACAGTAAACAGAGTTTCCATCATGAACCTGGATGAGATGTGGCAGCAGCAGTTTAAGAATGACTTTCCAGAAACTACCATGGATGAGCAGCTAGGACTTTCCAAAGAGGATCAGAAATTCTTGGAGCTGGTGACCACATCTGCTAAACATCTGGATGGTCACTATCAGATCTGTCTGCCATTCAGGGATCCAGAGGTCAGCATGCCTAATAATAGGAAGGTCGTGGAACAGAGGCTGTATCATCTGAAAAGGAGGCTTCAGAGGGACCCACTGCTCCACTCGGAGTACAACACCTTCATGAATGACCTGCTCGTAAAGGGCTATGCCGAAAGGGTACTTGAGCACGAGCTGGATTGTTGTAACAGCAAAGTCTGGTATATACCACACCACGGCGTCCATCATCCTACGAAAGGAAAGCTGAGGGTGGTGTTTGATTGTGGTGCCAGCTTTAAAGGGAAATCGCTCAATGAACAGCTACTTCAAGGCCCTGATCTTACCAGCTCGCTGTTGGGAGTTGTGACTCAATTCAGAATGGAGCCGGTTGTCATCATGGCGGATATCGAATCCATGTTCCATCAGGTGCGAGTCTGTAGCATGGATGCTGAGGTACAAACAATGGCTGTTGTCCTGCTATAAGAAAAGAAAGAAGCTGCAGACAAGCTATGTTCAGAGCAACCAAAGTTTGGGGCAACAGAGACATTTGGAGGAGGCATTAAGTGCATTCAAGAGAAAGTACGAGCCAACCTACCTCACTGTGGAAGATCTTAACGAGGCAGAGCTTGCAATAATACAGTTCTGTCAGAAGAAATGCTTTCCAGAAGAGATCCAGAGTCTGGAGAAAGGAGAGCATTTAAAGAAAACCAGTCGCCTGCATACATTATGTCCAACACTGGAAAATGGTATCCTGCGAGTTGGTGGCAGGCTCAATAGGTCATCTATGCCAGCAGAGTCAAAACACCCAGTTATCCTGGCAAAGGAGCTCCACATCTCCACCCTACTACTCTGCCACATTCACCAGGAAGTCGGGCATAGTGGCAGAAACCATATGCTGTCCAGACTCTGTGAGAAGTATTGGATCACTGGAGCGAGCACTGCAATAAAGAGGATTTTATCAAAATGCACTATCTGCAGAAGACAAAATATTTCCCCTGTTTGTCAGCAAATGGCAGATTTGCCTAAGGACAGAATCCATCCAGACCAGCCGCCATTCACCTGCGTTGGAGTGGATTACTTTGGCCCATTTGAGGTGAAAAGCAGGAGAAGTGTTGTAAAAAGAAATGGCGTACTGTTTACTTGCCTTGCTTTGAGGGCTGTTCATATCGAGGTGGCACCGTCGTTGGACACTGATTCCTTTGTTAATGCTCTCAGACGCTTTATAGCCAGAAGAGGACAAGTCCGGGAATTGCGCTCCGATAACGGAACAAACTTTGTTGGAGCAGAACGGGAGCTAAAAGTGGCTATTGAACAATGGAATCAGACACAGGTTAATGACATGCTGCTGCAGAAGGGCATCAAGTGGACCTTTAACCCACCAGCAGGATCTCACCATGGAGGAGTGTGGGAAAGGCTCATTCGATCTGTGAGGAAAGTACTCAATTCTACTCTGAAGGTGCAACATTTTGACGAAGAAGGCCTACATACAGTGCTGTTTGAGATTGAAGCCATCATTAACAGCAGGCCCATTACTAAGGCATCCACAGATCCAAATGACCTGGAAGCCTTAACACCGAACCACCTGTTGCTCTTGAAAAACTTACCTTCATTACCACCAGGAGAGTTCCAGCCTGCTGATATTTATGCAACCAGAAGATGGAGACAAGTTCAATATATGTCAGACCTATTTTGGAAACGGTGGACCAAAGAATACTTGCCTCTTATGCAGGAGCGCCAACGCTGGACTGGAGTTAAGAGGAATCTGATCCCTGGGGATATTGTGATCGTCGTGGACAGTACTTCTCCTCGAAACTCCTGGATCATGGGACGAGTGTTGGAGTGTTTGTCCGCCAGGTCCGGATAAAAACAAAGACTAATGTCCTGGACCGGCCTATTTCCAAAGTCTGTCTGTTGGTTGAGGCAGAAACTGCATAAGGACGTTGCAGTTTTCCTAGTGACTGTGTTGATTCTCTACTTTTTTGTAACTGGACATTTTTGAACCAGTGTGACAAACTATCGACTGGACTATGAATTTATAGGTTGAAAAGTCACCAGAAGAGGATTGCCACGTTGTGTTTTCATGGACTCTAATAGTCATTTGCTATTTGCATTGCTTATTGTAAATATGGTATTCATGTCTTCTATTTTTTCATGTTTGATTAATTATTGTAGGAGTCAATAATTAGGGGCTGGTGTATAGAAGACACATAGCTGGGTGAGCACCGCATGTGTGTCTGTCGCCACTTTGAGTGTGTGTGTGTCACGTTTGTGTGATTGCGCTTGTGTGTGTGTGTGATTGGGGCGTATACAGAGGTTTGAAAGGTGCACTCACCTGTGGAGAGGGTTAGAGGAGAGAGGCAGCCATGGGTAGCCGTAATTTTTGTTGACCGCAAAGCCAAGCAAAGCCACGCAAAGACCTTGCAATCACTTTATCCCGGTTTAAGTTCTGTCAGGTATTCACTCAGTTTAATATCCCTGCTTGTTTTTACATGATCTGTATCGCTGTGATATCCGCATGTCGTAGGAATAAAAACCCCAAAAGCATCCTGGATTCAGCGTCTGTATTATAGGCCCCAGCGCGTCACAAATATACAGGACCCATTATAGCCTCTCAGCGGATCGTTAAAACAAACAGAGGACCGCAACACAAGGTAATGTGGCAAATTAGGAGTGGTGGGGCGGTGCCTTGGCTGCTGCTGCTGATCTGCTGCCGATGCAGATGGCTCCCATGATGGCGTTTCCTGGCTCATCTGTACTCAGCCCACTGTTTTTTATTTATTTATTTTATTTATTTATTTCTTTTTTGTAATATTTTAAGTGTGTGTGCATGGCTGATGGGTTGGGTTGGGGGATGTAGTTGTGATGAGGATTTTGGTTAGCATTTATTTAGTTTAGAGATAGTTTAGTTAGACTTTAGATTTAGTTTAGAGATAGTAAAAAATATTTTAGAAATTGGTTTGAGAGTATAGAGATAGATAGTTTGAGGGTTTAGAATAGTGAGGAGAGGGAGATTAGAGAGGTAGAGTTAGGATGGAGCCAGCTAGGAAGAGGAGGACTTCCCCTGTGTGGGAATATTTTAATTTGCTAAATCCTAACAAGGTAAGTTCAATCAAACATTATGTCAGACAAGTGAGACTTGCTTAACAAGAACTGTATATGTTAGTTTTTAATCTGTTCTCTATTTTACTTAAAGGTGAAGTGTTTGTTGTGCTCCAAGGAGTTGGGGTTCAACAACAACACCTCATCAATGCTTAACACATTACCGTGCTTTCCATTAAAATAAGGAGGCAACTGGAGTTTCAACCAGCCATGGTAAGTCATTACAATATTACGAATGGATTATCAGAATGTGTTCAAGTTTACTTTATTTTATTCTTTAGTTTATTGTGTAAATTTTAAGATGCTGCCAGAAAGCTAGAGCTGGATGAGGCTCTGGTGTCCATGATTGTGAAGGATACACAGCCCTTCTCCATTGTGGATGATGTTGGATTCCAGACATTAGTGTCCAAACTAGATCCTAATTATGTTCTTCCCACAAGGCAGGTGTGTATGGTTGCATGCATGTTATAAATTATATCTTTATTGTATGTGGCACTATTTAGCTGTATATTTATCACTTTCCCTTTAGGCCCTGAAGGCCATGGTGGAGGACAGATATAATTCAGCAAAGAAGAAGGCTAAGGCTCAAGTAGAAAAGGTGGCAGCTGTAACGCTGTGTCCACACCAAAAGCGTCAAAACGCGCCACATGCCCCCAGCTGGATGCTAGAACATTCGCACCTTGAAGCGTGCACAACGCGAACTGGACGCGCTTCAAATATGGTATTTTCACGCGCGACCTGGCCTTCAGCGGAGCTGGGGCCAGAGTGCATCTGCGATGGATTATGGACCGAGCTGACGGAGGACTTTGTGTTCGGCCCGGGCTTCAACGGAGCTGGGGCTACAGTGCAGCTGGCGGTGGCGGACCGAGCTGATGGAGGACAGAGTGGATTACGTGTTCGGCCTGGCCTCCGGTAAAGCTGGGACCACTGCACTGGGGGTTTGGTGAGCTACAGATACAGTCTAGCTACGGCAGAGGGATCCATAAACAGCAGCAAGCCTCTCATAAACACAGACTCCTCGCCGCCCGGAGAACGTGACCTGCTCGCCCACCAACTACATTTCTGAGCAGCTGTCCATCTGTCTGCGGTTCGTAAAAGTTTATAATATTTGAGCAGCCTGGGACGTTGTGCGGGAGCTGCTACCAGGAAACCAGGTAAGGAGGCTGTTTCAAGGCTCACTTCTAGGCTGAGAGGTGCTTTTACAGCAACAACGGCTCTTTTAAGAGCCGCCCACAAACCTCTTAAGAGCATTCCTGTCAGTTTCTTTTTTATTTCTTTCTCTGTACAGCAAACTGCTTGTTTCGTGTAGCTCGGGATGATTAGCCACGGTGTTTATCAGTATTTCCTCCATGTCCTGCTGAGGCTGTGACTCCATGACAGTCACAGAATCACTGAAACTCCGTCCCCTGATTGGTTGTCGCGGTGCGATTTGACGCTGGAGTTCAGATTTTTCCAACAAGCAGAATTTTTCACGCGCCGCAAACGCCTCATTTGTGCAAATCCTCCGCGCAGATCGGGCAGAAAAGCGTTTTCGCGACGCGAATCTGCTTCTGACTTGAAGCGGGACCCCCTGCCTCCATTGACATAACATGTACACCTGACTCGCCGCTCACTTAATTCGCTTTTGGTTTGTACGTACTGTTAGCCTACTTCTGACATGTGGACCTCTATCAACATGGATGCCTACATTACTGTAACCTGCCATTTTATAGATGATAAAACCAAGCTAGGTTCAGTGCTGTTGGGTGTGCAGGCATTCCCCCAATCCCACACTGCTGAAAATATAGCTTGTGTGAAAGCTTCCCTGATGGAGTATGGGGGGATTTTTCTGCCATTTATGAAGAGAATACAATTGTAATTTGGATAAAGATTGTTCTCTCTTCTCTTTCAAAACCTATAATGCTTGTGCTCAAAGCTTCTGCTCTCTTTCGAATATTCTCTCATCTCTCTCAAAACCTGTAATACTTTCGCTCAAAACTTCTGCTTTTTCTCAGATATTCTCTACTTTCTCAAATGTTTCTTACTCAGATTTTCTCCCTGCTTGCATAGTGGATCTCTGCACCGATCAAAAGAGTCCCTAAATTCAAAGCAAAGTGTGTAACTAGGTTCATATTTAGTTCGGAATTGAAAGGAAGCTTTGTCATTTTCATTTGAGCAGAGCAGGAGGTAGGAGGGCAGCATTCTCTGTGATCTGTAATCCTGTATGATCAATTCAACTTTTATTAAAACCTCCAAACGCTTAAAGGAATCTCTCTCATCTTTATTAAGAATCTTAAATGCCATTACACATGCAAAAACTAGTAAGCATTAAAGTAAAAAAAAATTTTGACTTGAGGGTTTTGTTGTTGCTTATCCATTTTTAAGTCAAAGTCAGTAGATAGGGCCCCCATTTAGGTCCAACAGCAGTCAAAACCTTTGTGTCAAGATGATGGATACCTCACCAAGAGGCGGGGTTCTTGTAGGAAGGAGGAGTCTGGGTTATTTTCTCGTTAAATGGACCTCAATAATCCTCAAACCTCTTTTCCTCAGAAAAAAAAGCAATGGAGGGATCCATGTAAAAGATGGACAGGGGATCTTTTACAAATTTAATTTAAATTCCAGTTCCTCTACAACCGATTTAAAGGCGCTTCTGAGTGTCAACCGTTGCGGCCATGTTTCTTTAATTTAGCTGGGCACTTGATCCTAGTCACATCTGAACTTACCCCCAAAGCACAATGCAATGCAAACCAAAACCAAACCAACAAAACACATGTACATTATAACTTTTGTTACCATCTTTATCCCTCGTTACAGTGGTCTTACATTTGCATAAAGCTATCGCCACTTATAGTCAGTGGCGGCTGGACAATAGAGGGCGCTAGGGCACCGCCCCACCACTCCTAATTTGTCACATTACCTTGAATAAAATAATTTTAATAAGAACATAAAAATGTTTAGCAATATAAGTATATTTTATTTCAGAGATGTAAGATAAATATTTAAAGTTTAAGGGGAGTTGAGTTGTGGTTGTTACGCTCATCTGTGTTGTCAGAGAAAAGGTGATAACTGCCTCCATTTAAATAACACTCTATAATTAAACATTTAAACTCTGATTAAACTATTATTACTTTTAAACTTTAAACTATTAATACCTTTAAATACATTTTAACTTTAATTAAACTACTAATACATTTAAATACACTTTAAACAACTTTAAACAAATTTACCCATGTGGTGTAATAAACAATTATTCTATTCTATTCTAAACTCTAAAACTAAACTTTAAACACATCCGGTTAGAGCTTTTAAATAGAAAGGCCTACTTCCTGTGTAACTGGTGAAAGCGTCCAGCCTAACTATATTGAAAAAATTGTTTCGGTGAACTCAACATCCGGTTAGAGTGCAAATGCTTTTATATTGAAAGGCGCACTTTCCTGTGTGTGTGTTTGTGATAAACTGCTCAACTACAATGAAAAGACATCAAGGCGCAGCGTCTTCACAGAATGGTTAAAAAAACATGGAACTCTCTAACCAAAAAAGAGAGCTGTACAAAGTTAAACAAGAAATTATCCTTTCTTTAGAATGGGGAGATATGCTTTAGGAAACCAAGAGCTTATGCTTTTCAGAGACAAAGAAGTGACAAAGCACTGAAGTCACAAAATTAACATGTATTAAAATAGTGATAAATCAACTGCACAGGCCAGACATGTCTGTTGATGACTGATGCAAACGCAAAAATGTGGTTCTCATTAGCGCATCAAACAAGCCTGCTTTTTTTAGCAGTGAGGAAAATGAATGGCACAATTGGTTTTCCAAGTTATAAAACCACCCCTTCGAACCATTCAGCAAAACAGAGGGTGGAAGCGGCCTTCTCTAGGTATTTGCAGTAGAAGCGGCCATGGCGACACATAGTGGTAACTTATCTCAAGGAAATTTCAATCAAACGCAACTGGACTTGGTTACCAAGTCCAGTTGCGTTTGATTGAAATTTCCTTGAGATAACCATGACCTGGATGAATGAGAATATTCACAGGCTTATAGTGGTAACTTGCTCGTCCAAAAACATCTTCCCTCCTACTTTAAAACAGCTTAAACACACATCTTTCTCTTTAGTGCACAGCGCGCAAATCCACCGTTCACACGGATCACCAATCTGGATCGGTATGTGGTTCATCTTAACGTTAAATCTCTGTTTGTAATTAAAATCACATATTTACCTTTTTTTATTTACTTATGTCCAGACTCAGAGGATGAGCTATATAATTTCCTCAATTATGGTAATTATGTATTTCAACCTTTTTTATACAACATACCTTGTTGTACCATGCACCAAAAGCCAGTCCTGTTTACCAAGACATATGGGGGTCCGATGCAACACGTCTCGGTGTCCGGGTGGGAGAAAGGTATGTGATGGGGTAGCAGGTAGAGATGCACCGATACCACTTTTTTGGAAAACTAGTACTTGCATTTCAGTACTCACTGATACCGAGTAATAAAATGTTCATAACATTTAAAGCAAATATTCATGACTGCAACATTCTGGAATATTCATTTGCTGCTCCTACAAATTACTAATGAGAACTAATCTTGAAATAGTTTGATTTTATTCTATTGCTGTGTATGCTTTTAAGTTTTATCCATGGGTTTATTTTATTTTTTTAGTGTACACCACTTTGGTCTGCATTATCACAGTTTTTAAATGTGCTTTATAAATAAATGATGATGATGATGAAATAGGTTTTCCATTACAGCCTTTTCTGCGTTTACGTTTCCCTTGACACAATAATATCCTGTTATACATAGTTCATCATTAGGTCCATCATATTTACTCTGTATTGTGTTTTTGGATTTTCTATTAAGATGTCTGCTCTGCTGTGCTTCTTCAATGGTCGTATTGCTGCCATCTTCTGGATGAATTCATTATTTCATGTTTAGATTCTACAGGTATTTCTCAATCATTCGTTTTTTATTTATGCATTTTAAAATATTTAAAATATGAAAACTTTTATTTTGGTCCAGTTATGTACAATAATACATTTTATATGTTTACATCTAGCTTTAACCAGAATCAGGTTGACAACGTCATCCCTGAACTGGTACAGGCCACTAGGTGTTGATAAAGCAGTCCGTACTTTTATTTCTGGTAATAAAAAAGGTGCAGAGACACTGAACTCTTTTGAATCTAAAATAAAAACAAACTATTTGGACTTGCTTATGTTTAACTGATATGATATTGCTTTTTATTATTTTAAGGTTTGTACTCAATTATTTTAAATAATTCTTTTAAATCACTAACTGCTTTTTATTTTTCTTACATGCTTTTAAATCCTGCATTATTTTTTCTCTGTCTCAAATCTTGTAAAAGCACCTTGAATTACCTGGTGTTGAAAGTGTGCTATACAAATAAACATTATTGGGCTTTAACAGATTAATTGTCAACAACATGGCTTTACATGCCTTAAAAATGCCATCAGTATTAAGGGACACAAACTTTGATTAGTTCACAATAAATTGAGAGGATTTACATCAACAACACATGAAAATAAATCTAGCAGAGAGAACCGCACACAACTACAGAGCAGACATTGTTCATTCACATAGATACAGTGGGGCAAAAAAGTATTTAGTCAGCCATCGATTGTGCAAGTTCTCCCACTTAAAATGATGACAGAGGTCAGTAATTTTCATCATAGGTACACTTCAACTGTGAGAGACAGAATGTGAAAAAAAAAATCCAGGAATTCACATTGTAGGATTTTTAAGGAATTTATTTGTAAATTATGGTGGAAAATAAGTATTTGGTCAATAACAAAAATTCAACTCAATACTTTGTAATATAACCTTTGTTGGCAATAACAGAGGTCAAACGATTACTATAGGTCTTTACCAGGTTTGCACACACATTAGCTGGTATTTTGGCCCATTCCTCCATGCAGATCTTCTCGAGAGCAGTGATGTTTTGGGGCTGTCGCCGAGCAACACGGACTTTCACTCCCTCCACAGATTTTCTACGGGGTTGAGGTCTGGAAACTGGCTAGGACACTCCAGGACTTTCAAATGCTTCTTACGGAGCCACTCCTTCGTTGCCCGGGCGATGTGTTTGGGATCATTGTCATGTTGGAAGACCCAGCCACGTTTCATCTTCAAAGCTCTCACTGATGGAAGGAGGTTTTGGCTCAAAATCTCACGATACATGGCCCCATTCATTTTTTCCTTAACATGGATCAGTCGTCCTGTCCCCTTAGCAGAAAAACAGCCCCAAAGCATGATGTTTCCACCCCCATGCTTCACAGTAGGTATGGTGTTCTTGGGAATCAACTCAGTATTCTTCCTCCAAACACGATGAGTTGAGTTTATACCAAAAAGTTCTACTTTGTCATGTGATCAGATGAAACCATTCTCCCAATCCTCTGCTATATCATCCATGTGCTCTCTGGCAAACTTCAGACGGGCCTGGACATGCAGTGGCTTAAGCAGGGGGACACGTCTGGCACTGCAGGATTTGATTCCCTGTCGTTGTAGTGTGTTACTGATGGTAACCTTTGTTACTTTGGTCCCAGCTCTCTGCAGGTCATTCACCAGGTCCCCCCGTGTGGTTCTGGGATTTTTGCTCACTTTTCTCATGATCATTTTAACCCCACGGGATGAGATCTTGCTCGGAGCCCCAGATCGAGGGAGATTATCAGTGGTCTTGTATGTCTTCCATTTCCTGATAATTGCTCCCACAGTTGATTTTTTCACACCAAGCTGCTTGCCTATTATAAAAATGATAGTGTTATTAGGTTGAAGGACTGTAAGGGTGTGGAAATTTGAAGGGTGTCTTCCTGGTGTGTCGGTAAGAACACAGGCTTAGGCTTCAGTTGAACTTGACTTGTTTATTAACTCCTTGTGATTCAGAAACCGGTAGCAGCACAGCAATACACAGGAGGGCACACAGATTGAGGATCCAGGACCAAGAAGGAAGTATTTGGTTTATAGGGAAAATGTTAAGTGGGGGTTTCTGTATGTATATGGGAGTACGTTTGTCTGTGTGTTGGTGTGAAACACAGAGAAAGAACAATACAGGAGAAACGGATCAATACAAACATATCTATAGGTGGTTTCAACCAAACAACAACAAGCCGATACAACGAGCAATCAACAGGAAATAGCAAGGTACAACAATCAACAGACTCACATTACCCCCATACCAAAAGGAAGAGGGCAGGATTGCCAGCTGAATGGCTGCAGGGGAATCATACAGGTTTACAAGGTATTGCACAGTATGGGAAGGACATCTAGTGGCCATTTTGGGGATTTATCAGTAACTAAGAAGCTTCTAGAATTCTGAACCTCACAACCCAAGTTTTACAGTAGTCTCTGCACTAGATGCTCTGAGGTCTCATCTGCTCTGATGGATAGAAAAAAAGTTTGCACATGCGCCACCTATTGGCCTTTCCAACACCTATTGTAGATTCACTCTTCCCAGTCAGGTGCAGGTCTACAATTCTTTTCCTGGTGTCCTTCGAAAGCTCTTTGGTCTTGGCCATAGTGGGCGTTTGGAGTCTGACTGTTTGAGGCTGTGGACAGGTGTCTTTTATACAGATAATGAGTTCAAACAGGTGCCATTAATACAGGTAACGAGTGGAGGACAGAAGAGCTTCTTCAAGAAGATGTTACAGGTCTGTGAGAGCCAGAGATCTTCCTGGTTTGAAGTGACCAAATACTTATTTTCTACCATAATTTACAAATAAATTCTTTAAAAATCCTACAATGTGAATTCCTGGATTTTTTTCCCAAATTCTGTCTCTCAGAGTTGAAGTGTACCTTTGATGAAAATTACTGACCTCTATCATTATTTTAAGTGGGAGAACTTGCACAATCGGTGGCTGACTAAATACTTTTTTGCCCCACTCTACATCGTATACTGTGAGTTAAAACAGTAATAAAGAGTTAAAGTTTATTTTATGTCTGCTGTTTTCTCCTGTAACAAAGGTTATTGGCTATCTAGGTCATTTAACTAGGTATTCAGTAAATTAATGAATCAAATGCACAAAATTAAGTTAATCGATCCTACATCCTCCATTGGCGAATCCACATGCTCCCATGGCGCAAGGTAAGAACATGGTACAAACAGTACTAAGAAATAATTCAATTGATTATGATGGTGTTACAATTGTAAACACAATATATGCATGTATAAAAGAATAGAGTAAATCAATATGAAAATGAGTCCAACAGTGCAGGAGGGCACATTATCAATGATAAATAATAGTGTAGAGGCAAAGAACAGTCAGCAATAGGTTGGTGTGTAGAAGAATTGTGCCATAACACATAAGGATGCGTTTGCACAGATGTATTGTTTCAAAACAAACAAATATGTAGTGCAAACTAAAATAAAAGCTGTCCTTTTAGCCAATTATGTCTGAGGTAAAATAATGCAGTAATGAGTAATTTTTTAAGGGGATCACAATAACTGTACTTGCATTTTCTCCAGTTGAAGTGGAAACATACTATTTTTTTAAATGTTTTTAAATGAACATGAATACACATAAATATTATTTACATATTTAGGCACAAATTAATGGCCCAACAACTAGAGTGTGGTCTCACGGAAAACTAGAAAATATGTAGAGTTCTCTGCATAAATGAGTACACCCCACTACGTTTGTCAGAAAACCTTTAGCTTCCTTTAAGAATCAACATTTCGTATGATATACTAAACTACAAAATACTCCCACAAATGCAAACAAGATTTGTTCATTTTCACACACAAAAAATTGATTTTCCTTTTTAATCCCACATTTTTTTCCCATTATTATCCTACCTAAGTACAGTCCTGGGCATTGACCTCTGTTGACCGCAGGAGGGCCCTGCACTGAAGCTCAAGCCTCCTTCCTGCTAAGAGTGAGCAGGCCCATTTTGTCACCCGAGGGGGGGTTCCCCCTGCTGAATGTAGCGTGTGGAAGAATCACACTATTCCAGCCAGATCCTCTCCAACCCCTCAGGCGGCTTGGTCAGCCAGGAGGAGGCAGTATATAGCCCAGACCTGATGCATGTTTTTGTGGGAGTAGCTCACATTAACTACTCAAGGGAACATGGGGAGAACATGCAAACTCCACACAGAAAGGCCCTTTTGCCAACCCCACCCAGTGTGTGGGTGCTGATGATATGGAGGAACAAACACACCCTAGGCACCCACAGCGTCCCCAGCAGGAATCGAACCCAGGACCTTCTACCTGTGAGGTGAGCTGCGCTACCAGCTGCGCCACCGTGCTCCATTTTTCCTAACAAATTCATTCAAGCCCATGTTGCAAAATGAGTATACCCCAATTATAGTCCTAGGAGACACGCGAAACTTAATACTACAAACTTCTAATTAACAGGCATTCAACCACAGGTGAGTCTAATGGATCATTTAAGAGGTGTCCAGCAGACAGGTGACAATAAAAGGGCATTACTTTACAAAGAAAAGCTCTTCCCATTTCATGCTGTCAGTAATGGCTCCCCTATGGAAGAGAAATCTGAAAAATGAAATTATTTCTTTACACAAAAAAAGTTAGGTCTACAAGAAGCTCAGCAAAACTTTACATATCAGTCAAAATACTGCAGCAAAAGTAATCAAAAAAATTGAGAAAGATGGAAGTGCAACCACCTTACAAGGACGTCCAGGATGTCCACCGAAGTTAACATCTCGACAGGAGTGTCTTCAGATGAGAAGGTTGAAAAAAATCACCATGCAAGTTCACTGCAGTTAGCTAAAGCAGTAGAAAGCCAAACTGGAGTGACCGTTTTCCGGGACACCATACGGCGCATACTGCAGAGGAACGGCATCGTCCATGAAGGAAGCCTCTACTAAAGCCCATGCACAAAAAAGCACGCCTAGAATTTGCTAGGGCCCATGCTGAAAAAATAAAGACTACTAGGACTCTATACTCTGGAGTGATGAGACAAAGATCACTGTTTTTGGAACTAATAGTTTAAAAGCTGTATGGTGTCATAAAGGTGAGGATTGCAAAGAAAAAATGCATGGTGCCTAAAGTGAAACATGGTGGTGGCAGTGTCATTATGTGGGGCTGCATTTCATTGATGGTATCATGAACTTAACAATGTACTGCTCTATACCGAAGGAGAAGATGCTGCCATCACTTTTCCAACACGACAATGATCCAAAAACTCACATCTAAGGCTGCTGTTGCATTTCTGAAGAAAAACAGGGTGAAGGTGATTGAATGGCCAAGTTTGTCTTTTGATCTGAACCCAAAGGAACACCTGTGGGGAATTCTGAAACGACAAGTTGAGAATCCCTCTCCATCCAGCATTCAGGCTCTAAAATAGGTTATTGTTGAAGAATGGAAAAAGATAGATGTTGCCTAGATTGCCTAGAGTCTTCAAGGCATCGTATAGGCCCTAGACCATGCCTTGAAGACTTGGTGCTGTCCTTAAAAATCATGGTGCTCATACAAACTACTAGATGTAGTAGTTTTTGTTGCAGGGTGTATTCATTTTTTCTTCAACCAATTTGAGTAAAACTGAAGATTTTGTTATCTAAATTAGATCATTAACTTCAATTTCATGTTATGAAGTTAAATAAGTGTTCAGTAAAACTCGGCCTTGTGGAAAGTATCGAAATTGTTCTTTCGTTTATTGAGCTAGTAATTAAATTAATACTTTTTAAAGGGGGTGTACTCATTTATGCAGATCACTGTAAGTGTCTCAGCTCTGCCAAAAGTCCCCTGAGACAATGCCTTGGGTTGACCTCGAACTCAGGTCACCTGGATTGGGAGGTGTAGTGTAACCACTCATCTACAAGATAATTAATAGCAGCTTCTCTGCATCCAGTACATAGGCTACTTCTGGTATACTTGCTTTTTAATCATATTTACATTATATACATAAAATAAGGCCCCAATAAATAAAATATTCACATGGGGAACAACAAATACGTGCTAATGCATGTATGTCCGCTTTTATTTTGAAAAGGCTTCGAATAAACTTCCGGTCCGGACAGCAGAGGTGGACCTCACAGTGCAGGTCTGCAAGGAAGGGTCCTGAGAGTAGAGGTCTGCAGCCAGACCCCTCTCGGCACAACACTGTTGATAAAGCAGTCAGTACTTTTATTTAGAGTACTTTTAGGCCAAACATGGAGAAGCAGCTTTTAGTTTCTATGCTCCTCACATCTGGAACAAACCACCAGGAGAACGCAAAGCATCAGAGACCCTGAACTCTTAAGTCTAACATTAAACCATACCTATTTAGACTTGCTTATGAGTAACTGATCCTATTATTGCTTTTTACTTGCTAGCTTTTAATTTTCCTACAAATTATTGTCTTGATTACTGTTTTATTGTACATGCTTTCTTGTATTTGAATCATCAAAGTGATTTATCCTCTCTTTTCTGTGTTCTAATTTTAATCATGTAAAGCACCTTGAACTGCCTTGTTCTGTTGTGTTGCAGAGACACTGAACTCTTTTAAATCTAAAATAAAAACATATCTATTTGGACTTGCCTATGAGTAACTGATATGATTTTGCTTTCTATTCTTTTTAATCACTGTTATTGCTTTTTATTATTTTCTTAAGGTTGGTAATCAATAATTTTAAATGATTCTTTTCAGTCGCTGTTACTGCTTTGAATTACTTTTGTTATATGCTTTTAAATCCTGCATTCTTTTTCTTTGTCTCAAATCTTGTAAAGCACCTTGAATTATCTTGCGTTGAAAGTGTTCTATACAAATAAAATTTATTGGGCTTTAACGGAGATTTATTGTCAAAAACATGGCTTAAATGCTTTAAAATGCCAAAAAAATACATCAGAACTAAGAAAAGAGACACAAACTTTGATCAGTCACTGCACGCTCAGGTTGGTGGCACAAATATTCCACCATAGTGTTCTGCTGTACAAGTTGTGCATTCACACATTAAGACAGTTGTCATGTTCATCCTCTTCATTTATTTTCTATCCATTTTATGAGAACAATTCTGTAGAAGGTGGGCCTGAAGGGGAAGTCACAAAACCAAAGAGATGATTTTAAAAAGTACTGTACGTACGTATGCAGCTGCTTTCATATTTTAAATTACTTACCAATACATACATTTTTGATCAAATACTAATTATTGAGAAATACATATAGTAAAATCTAAACATGAAATACTGAGTTCATCCAAAAGATGGCAGCAATACGACGTTATGAGTAATCAGAAAAAGAAGAATTACAGCCAATGAGATAAATGGATGTGTTTCTAGAGTTTAATATCAAGGACTGGAAAAAATATAAATGAACTTTCAGTATAAACGGTACAAAAATATAGATTATCAGCCGTACACTAAACCATTAAGAATTGCAGTTTATCATTAGTAAGTTTATAAGGCGACCATTCAGAAAGCACAGCAGACATCTTAAAACATATTAGTGGAATAAATGATCAGTTTCAGAAAACAGGAGATGGTAAAAAAAAAGGATGATGGTTTAGTAAAATTCAACAGGAAACTGTTGAAATAAGGAGAAGGAGAAAATACTAGGAGACGATCATTTCATGTCTCAGATTTGGCTTCATAGGCCTAATCACCAAACATTCATTTTTATAGAAACATTAGAATAGAAAATATGAGTACTGTGGAGATGATGAGATATTTAATATTAAAGTGTCAGAATATGAAGAAGAAAGAAGGCATCTGATTGAAATCTTGAGCAGAATTAACGTAAACTAGATATAATTTATTTACTAAAAAATGACTCATAAAGTAAACATGATATAATGATTTATTATCTAATAAATGCATTTGTATGACAGGATCTTATGTTTTTTTTTTTGTTTTTTTTTTGTTTGTTTTTTTTAACGTGTCCTGTCTAGCAGTATGCTACTCAGAATTGGTGTCTGAGTACCAAGTACAAGCCCAACAGTTTTACTTTCCCAAGCAGAGTATTACAGCTTCGCTGTAGTACGCCACTTGATGTATATGTATGAAAAATCTTTATTAGTGATTACTGTGGGTTCAATTTCCTGACGTCATGGACATTAAACTGAGACAAGAAGGAAGAAAGGAAGAAGGTGAAGAAAAGAAACCGGACCAGCAGAGGTGCGAACCGACGACACAAGACAGGGAGGCAAACAAAGAACACAAGAAAACATCCCAGTCCTCCACCTCTGCCGGACGGCAGAGAAACAGTAATACAAAACAAAAACGACAAACTGTACAGAACCAAACCAATAGTTCGGATCTAGTAGAATAAACTAAGAATTACACATTAACTACACACAAGCATTGATTAATGAACATAATACAAATGTTTCTGGTAAGCTCCTGGTAACAACTAACTAATGATGATAACCTCAGCTTAAGATATGTCCGTCCTCACCAATGTCCCCACACCCATGTGTGTGCGAGCATGCAGGTCGGAATAAGGTTTCCCCATGCAAGTGATTGATAGCTGGTGTAAGGAACCGTCAATCCGTCCTACAGGAATCGGCACAGACATGGAGGAGGCAAGAGATGTATGCATCCAGGGTCCCATAGAGTACAGAGGCCACAGGCGGATCAGTGCAAGGTCGATCACCCGCCAAGAGGGGAACAGATGGAAGCCCCAGGGGAACACCCACCAGCCGCAATGCTGGGGCCCGAGAGATCGCAGTGACAAACCCATGGGCTCCGCCGGTAACCGGCTACGCCAGGGCGGGCCCGGATCAGGAACCGGAGGCCACGGGGACCAGGGGCACCCCGCCCCCCAGCGGGGCCCCAACCAGGGACCAGCCGACAAGGGCCCTCCGCCGCCGCCGCAGGCAAGGAGGATCCGCAGCCAACCGACGGACAACACACGCCGCCGCTACCCCGGACCAATACCCACCGCCAACAACCCGGTCCGCCTCCACACACCCACACGCCAGGGAGCCACAGCAAGAGCCACAGCGGATGTACGCCCTCCCCAGGCCGCGCTCAGCCGGCACCTGGACATCCAGATCTTCCAGCTCCCGGGTCCAGATCCCGCCCCACGTAGGGCGCCAAGATCAGGGGCCCAGCCAATGCCGGACAGCCCCACCAGGCGAACAGACCAGCCAGCAGAAGTCCTGGAACCGGCAGGAGGACTGGGCGCCGGGCACGGTCCCCACCGATCCACCGGACGGCACCAACCTGTTCTACAACCTCGGCACCCCCAGAAGAGGTGCCCCAGTCAATCCAAGGAGGACGTCGGCCCGAAACAGCGGCCGCCCGACACACCGGACCACCCAGGACCCGCCCGACATGCACCAGGACCGAGCCGGGCCGCAACCGGGACCCCCGGCCCCAGGCATCGAGAGCCATCATCAACCAGCGGGCAGGAGCAACCATCACCGACGGGGAGTGACGGGGAGGGAAGAAGATGCATCAGGCCAGAGAGCAGCCAAACACCCAACCTGACAGGTAGACATAGACAGACAGAGACACTCATACGTACCCTCCCTCTCATGCGTACACATTCTTACAAATACAGGACATACGAAAAAAGGACGCTATACACTCATTCATACCCCCCATACGTACACTATACTCCATACTCCCAGGCCCAGGGACAGACGCCCCAATAGAGAACCCTGCCCCTGCACCCAGGAGACAGACCCCTTTGCCCACCAGGATGGGGACAAGCAGACCGCCAAGGCCCCCACACCGGCAAGAGCAGTCCACCAGCCCAGGACCCCGACCAGACGGCGTGATGTTCTATCCGGGCTCCGACCCCTGATGGTCCAACGAACAGGGGTGTGGAAAGACCCCCCAGCCTCTCTCCCCCAGCTCAATGTGGTGTTGTTGCGTGTTGTTCTAATGTGCACTTAAAACAGAGGGGGGGGACATGGGAATACTGCCGGGTACCCCCATCTCCCCCCCCGGGCCCTCAGTGTCTAGATGCGTTTAACCAGTGGGTGCCGGCACCACAGGCGAGGCCCCCACAACGGGCCCCTATAGGGGGCCCCCCATGAGGGGTCCCGCCCCCAGCGCCAATGCGCCACACCGCCAGGTCCCTACATGTGCGTTCCATGTAAATGTTGCAAGTGTAAGTGTCTAAGTTGCTCAATAAAATCGGGACCCAGGCCGCCACCGGGTAGCGAAGACGGAAGCTCCATCCCGCACCCCAGTGACGTGCCCACGTCCCAAGGCCTTGTGAATGGTAGAATGAAAAAAAAAAAGAAAAAAAAAAAATAAGAAACGACTTCTGAAGCGCTGGGATGGGTATCATCTTGAGCAACTTCCTTGGTGCGTGTCTTGGGGGCTCAACGTGAGGAAAGCGTCCGGCCGAATCCAGCAGTCGCTGAGTCCCAACGGGAACTGGAGTTCCCCAGTGCTTGAAGCCCTCCAATACTTCAATAGCATTCTGTGAAGATTGATCAAACTGTCCAAAAGTAACGCTTACTGTGAGCGGTTCGTCCCGTGGCTTTTCCGGTTCACCTACGCGTGCCATTGGTTGAACACAGCCGTCGTCACTGAGTTCCGCCTCTGGTGCCTGGTCAGAATTGGCTGCTCTTCCCGTCTGCTCCGGTGTGACCGTCTCCCATTGGTTGAGACGCACAGGGTCATACCTTAAGCTCCCGTCAAACGATCTTTGATTCGCCAACTCAGGAAATGAAGGTCTGACGCCAGTCTGTATGTCAGGTGCGGTAGGGAAAGATGGGAAAGAAGCAGAAACAGCAGACCAACTAACACAGTGATTTTCCTGTTTATTACGTTCGGGTGAAAGTAACGTATTTCCACACCGTCTCGTCATCACACCAGAACCATCAAACCTTCTCTTCACCCCCCTGTGATTCGCCTTTCTGTCGCGAAACACAGCTTCAGCCTTCCACAACAGAAACACCCTTCTCTGATGTCCAATGTTTTTCTTTAAACCTTTATGAAAAATGGTCTTCGCCAATTTCTTTTCTTCAGAAATTAATTTCTGCTCAAGTTTCTCCACATCTGAGAGCTCCAAACTACCGCTGATAGGAAATCCCCAGTTATTAACCCAGAAAATGACATACTGTACACCTTCCGAGCCAAACTTGGTGCCCATGAGGTCGCAATCAGGGCTGTCCGGAGGAGGAAGCTTAGTTTTTGCTGAGCCCATCTTTTCAAAGTTTGAGAAGAGGTCAGCAAAACCCTCAATTAAATCTCACAAAGCGAAACTATTTCTAAACGACGCACAGTACTGCGTTCGCAAAGCATCGCAACAATGTACAAACATTTTTTCCTTTTAAAAATTAAGATCAAAGGAAAATTAAGATAAGAAGAAGTCTCTCTAACCCGGGCGTGCGTCCTTCCAGACAGCGCACGGAAGCCCAAGGAGGACCAAATCCCCGCTTTCTCCGAAGATGGGAGTTCACGGCCCGGTCGCTGATCCCGGGTCGTTCAGACAACTTGGTTCTCCCTTGGAATCCGATCCGCTGTTGGAAGCCGAAAAACGTTTGGGCGCCAAGAATGTAATGGCATTTAAGACTCTTAATAAAGATGAGAGATTCCTTTAAGCGTTTGGAGGTTTTAATAAAAGTTGAATTGATCATACAGGAGAACAGCACAGATCACAGTGAATGCTGAATGCTGCCCCCCTCCTAACTCCTAACTACCCCCCTACGTCCCAACTACCTACTCCCTAACAAGCTCATATGAAAATAAGTATTTATAAAGTTCAGCAACCTTGTCTCTATCACTTTGAAGACAAAACTATTAGTCTCAGGGTGGGAATATCTCATATACAATGAGACATATACAAAACAATGGCAATAGCTTGGGTTATATGTAACACAATAAGAGAAACTCTCAAAACTAAGTTTGTCAGAAGAATCAATATTTTCTCAGGCAGTGATGTTTTCTCTAACCTCGAACACAACACCTGTTGTCTGGCTCTTCTGCTCTCAGTGTTAATAATACTAAAAGATTAATCATAATAATACATTTTTCGATCCTGTCTGTCTCTGTGTTGCCCTGCAATGGACTGGCAACCTGTCCAGGGTGTACCCTGCCTCTTGACTGTTGACAGCTGGAGATAGGCACCAGCCCCCCCTGAAACCCCTTGAGGAATAAGCGGTTCAAAAAATGGATGGATCATCCTTTTCCATCTTTCTCACATTGGTTTTACCATCTCCTGTTTTACTGAAACTGATCATTTATTCCAATAAAGTGTTTCAGTGATCTTTTTTGTAGCCTTTGTTATGGCAAGTTGCCATATCGATGTAGATAAGGATGTGACAGTGTGTGGGTCCTGTCACTGTGGCTCCAATTGATCATGTGCCCTGGTGGCTTGGCAGACGGATATACGTTTGGCTGAATGGTTAGTGCGCATCATTCTCGCCTGGGGATCAAATCCCATCTGGGCCCTTGTTGTGTACCTTGCCACAAAGGATATTGCTGAATCATTCTCTAATCATTGGAGTTTTAAAGATATTTATTAGGATCAAAACAGAACCCCATCTCTCGGGTAAATTTCTCTCCCTGATCTAGACATAAGTGTGCTTCCTCTCTGTAAGCCTCTTCTTTAAGCTCTCATTTGTTTTCTTTAATCACAGTCCCTGTAGCCAAAATACTGATAAACAGCTGCGACATTCAACTACATCAGAGTAGAATGGAAAATGCTCATGACCGTTAACACAAATATTCATGACTCAGCAACATTCTGGAATATTCCTCTGCTGCTCCTACAAATTGTATTGCTACCATCTTCTGGATGAATTCATTATTTCATGTATAGATTCTACAGGTATTTCTCAATGGGGAGACTAAGTCACGCCCTTCTACTTCCTGTCCATGGGTCCCCGACTGCAAAAATATTGAATGAGAGTCAATGGCGCGATAAAAGTTATTTTCTGATCTAGTTTGAAATGTGCCGTGGATCTAACATATGATGTCAGTGAATTTTAAAGCCTAATTTTGATGCAGAGAAAACGCTGATTTTCAACCGGCGGCAAAAGTTACTTTAGGTTTTGTGTAAAAACGTTTAGCAAGGCACGGCAAGGCAAGGGCAAGGCAAGGCAATTTTATTTGTATGGCACACTTTCAACACAAGGAAATTCAAGGAGCTTTACATCATTCAGTGATAATGAAACCACACGATTACAAGAGCATGATTATCAAACAAAACATATAGGTTTAACAGTAATCAATCAGTCAGAAAAGATGATGTAAGAACAAATTTATGTAATTAATACACAATCATTTAAAAAGGAAATAAAAACGAAGAATTTATGCAAGTAAAACAGATTAAAACAGATAAAACACAATCGGTTAAACAAAAAAAACAAAAAAGTAATCAGAAAGCGCAATTTAAGATTCAAGTGCAGCTCTGAATAGTAGAGTTTTATCTTTGATTTAAAAGAGCCTAGCGATTCAGCGTTTTTGCATTCGTCTGGAAGTTTATTCCACATTTGTGGAGCATAGAAGCTAAAAGCTGCCTCTCCCTGTTTAGTTCTGATTCTAGGGACTATTGGTAGGCTAGAGTTGGGGGACCTGAGTGGTCTGCTGGGTTGATATAGTGACAGCAGATCTTCAATGTACTTTGGTGCTAAACCGTTCAATGATTTATAAACAAGTAGGAGTATTTTAAAATCTATTCTCTGAGCTACAGGGAGCCACTGTAAGGACTTTAGAACTGGGGTGATGTGTTCTACTTTCCTGGTTCTAGTGAGAACACGAGCAGCAGCGTTCTGGATCTGCTGCAGCTGTCTGATTGACTTTTTAGGTAGACCTGTGAGGACGCTGTTGCAGTAATTACTTCTGTTTTGTTCCTTTTTAGCTGGAGAAAGTTGTGGGACATCCAGTCGTTGATTTTTTCAATGCATTCATTTAAGGTCTGGATAGAATCAAAGTCACCTGGTGACAATGTAATGTATAGCTGTGTGTCGTCTGCATAGTTATGGTAGCTAATTTGATTGGCTGCTATAATCTTGGTTAGTGGGAGCATGTAAATATTGAACAGGAGGGGGCCCAGGATGGAGCCCTGGGGGACCCCACATGTGATTTCTGTTTGTTCTGATGAGAAATTTCCGATGGACACAAAGAACTTCCTATTTTTGCGGTAAGATTCCAACCATTGAAGAGCTGTACCAGTGCGTCCGACCCAGCTCTCTAATCATTCCAGTAATATTGTGTGATCAATATTGTCAAACGCTGTACTGAGGTCCAACAGAACCAGAACTGTGGTTCTGCCGCTGTCTGTATTTATGCTGATGTCATTGAAAACTTTGACTAGGGCAGTCTCAGTGCTGTGATGGGCACAGAAACCAGAATGAAAATTATCTAAGGAGTCGTTCATTTTCAGGAATGTATTCAACTGTTGAGATACAGCTTTTTCAATAATCTTACTGAAAAATGGGAGATTAGAGATTGGCCAATAATTCAGCTTCAATAATCTAAATTGTTTTTCTTTAATAGGAGTTTGATAACTGCTGTTTTGAGGGCCTGGGGGACGACACCTGACTGGATGGATGTCTTAACTATTTGCATCAGATTGGACTTAATGACAGCGAGAACTTTCTTTATAAAGGTTGTGGGTAAGATATCGAGGCAGTGCTCAGGTTGGTGGCAAAAATATTCCACCATAGTGTTCTGCTGTACAAGTTGTGCATTCACGTATTAAGACAGTTGTCATGTTCCTCCTCTTTCTTTATTTTATATTTTATGAGGACAATTCTGTAGAAAATGGGCCTGCAGGGGAAGTCACACCTTGCTGGAAAAAAAGAGATTAAAAAAAGTAGTTCTGATTAAAAAAGTACTGTACGTACTTATACAGTAGCTTTCATATTTTCAATCATTAACCAATACATACATTTTGATCAAATGCTAATTATTAAGAAATTCTTTAGTAAAATCTAAAATATGAAATAATGAATTCATCCAGAAGATGGAAGCAAAACGTTATGTGTAACCAGAAGAAGAACTGCACACTCTTCCAGACAGCCAATGAGATAAATGGATTTGTTTCTAGAGTTTAATATCAAAGTAGGGAAAAAGATAAATTATGAACTTAGAATATAAACAGTACAAAAAGTATAGATTATCAGCCGTCCACTAAACCAAGACACAGAACCATTAAGACCATTAAGAATTCCTGTTAATCATTGGTAAGTTTACAAGGCGATCATTCAGAAAGCCGATTACGTGACATAACCCGATAAGTTTGAGGGTAAGTTTGTGGATAACCTCAACTTTTGGTTCCAAAAACAGAGGTATCATTCAATGTATGTTAGTAACCATAGTAACGTAATCTCTGAACATAACCTGCTTTGGACCAGGTTATGTTTCAGGTAAATTTGTTCCAGAGAGGGTTCTGAGCATGGTTTGAACTTTTACTTTATTATCCTTTGGACATGGAAGCAAAGATTATATAATATTTTGTCAAAATATCTTTAATTTAATCAACCAGAAACTGTAGGACAAGAAAACTGACTGGAATCCTAATCATAATTAAAGTTAGATAGTTTTGAGTGTCGTACTTCACTATATTTTTATTATATCTGTTACTGAGTAGAAAAACAACTAATAATTATGATTAAAAATGTTGCGCCCGAAAATTCTTCAATGTATGATTAATATGAGAACAATAATTTAATGGAAACATTAGAATAGAAAATATGAGTACTGTGGAGATGATGAGACATTTAATATTAAAGTGTCAGAATATGAGGAAGAAAGAAGACATCTGATTGAAATCCTAAACAGAATTAAAGTTAAACTAGATATAATTATTTTACTAGAAAATAACTCATAAAATAAACATGATATAATGATTCATTATCTAATAAATGCATTTGTATGACAGGATCTTATGTTTGACGTTGATGTTCCCCCTGTCCACCAGCTGGTGGCGGTAATGACCTGATTCGTTGTTTTTCAACCCCCAATAAAGCCCAAGAAGAAGAAGAAGCTAAACATGATGCTAGCTGTTTTTCTCCACGTGAAGTCATTCTAGAGAGTCTGCTAATCTGGGGGCTAAATTAGTGAGTGTTTGCATTCAGAATGTCTTCAGTCCAGCTTCAACGAGAGTTGATCAACGAGCAGTTAACTCCTGCTGAAGAAACATTCACAGATTGTAAAGAAATCTTCAAGTCCGAGGAAGAGATGGATGATCAGAACAGGCCGCTGGATTTCACCCGGACCCCCCAGATCATCTTACACCGGATAGGTAGGAAACAGCAACGATGCTGACGGTTTACTGTTGACGCAGGATGGAGATTACGGCTTTAAATCCACCATTTGGGGAGAGATTTAAGCGGAGATTAGGCAGCGAAGCTAAAGCTAGCGCCTGGTGCTAGATAAAGTGGCGGTGGTGTTACGTTAGTCTGCGTGCGTGTCCCCTGATCCGCGGGAACGCGCATCGTTCCAAACTCCCCGATTCTAAAAGAGCCTCTTAAAAAGGGTAGAGGGGATTCTATATCAGCTTTTAGGCAGACTGTGCTAGCTAGGAGCATTCTGCTGTTGGGTCATACATAGACATATATAAAGAATAGACCCCGCATCGACCGCTACTGCCTAGTAGCGCTGATGAGCCGTGGGGCCGCCATCTTGGATCAGTATGTCCTGCTGCTTCTTAATGAAGCATCAGTGCGTTTAATCCATCATAACTCACTGAATACTGAACTGATTTTATTGTGCTTTTGTTTCTGACACCGTGATACACAAAACTATGATACAAGAGAAATACCTTTGTGTAATATAATATTTAAAGTGTGATTAACAGTAGGAAACTATCTAGATTTACTCATGAGATGTATGCAAAACAATAATTAACATATAAAAATGATGAAACACAATATGTGGAGAAGCCGAAAACATTCTTTTAATGCTAAATATATACTACACACACAAGTGTCTGTATATCTTATAAATAAAAAATAAAAATATACATATTTAGACTTGCTTTTGTGTAAGTAATATTATTATTGCCAATAATATTATTCCGACTTTGTTGTTTTTAATTAAATGCTATTATTTGTGTAATAAATTGTCGTTTATGCTTTCTCTCATTGATTCTGTTTTAATTTTCACATGATTTTGCTGGTGGACAATAAACACCGAGTAATAATATATTTACACAATTCAAGCAATATAAATGTTCAATCTTATTTAAAATGTAATTCTGAGCCCTACTAATAGTCCGTTGATTAGAACAAGAATATATTCCAAAATATTCCGGCATCTTGTAGCTACAGCTGCTGTTGTTTTTGTTTGTCTGCGGAGAGGACTACCGGTCCAAGATGGCCGCCGCATTTCCTGCTTCTGAGCAGCCGATGCGGGGTCTATTCTTTCTATAGGTCTACGGAATCATAGATGTAACTAAAATCCTGCTTGTAGATTCAAAGCATTATTCACTATATCTTTGATAAGATGGCATCTTCATCCTCTTCACTCTGAGTGTCGGGGTCACTTTTCAAATCATACTGGTCAAAAATTAAACACAAATCTCAAACTATATTCTGTGAAAACAAGTATTTACATGACAATCTAATAACAGTAAAAAGCAGCATTCCTAGAAAGAGAAAATGTTTCTACTTCAGTATTTTGTTTTCAGCTTCAACCTCCCCAATTTAAAATTAGATGAAATTCCCATTTTACAGTATTATAGTTTTTGTGTCCATGTGGATCTAATGGATCTTTTCCACGCGTATGCCAGCTATGGCAGAGCTTTACAGCTTTAAATATGGATGGGTATCTTTAAGGATTTATCGATACTACTAGTCCTTATCGATCCCGTACTTTATCGGTACTTTTTTTTTTGTTGAAAGACTAACACAAAAGGGGAAAAACACAAACAATGAACTATAATTTTAAAAAAAATGTAATAATTGGAACAGCAAAGGACAGAAAATAAATAATCAGTAAATAAAAATAAATTAATAACTTTATAAAAACACAATATAAACAAATTATTTCATATATCAAAAACTAAAAATACTATGCTGTCTATTAAAAAAAAACTTTAAGGTATTCCAATAAAAAATATAAAGCATAACTTTCCTATAAAACAATGAAAAGTAATAGCCAAACTGAAATATTTTGAATGCTAAAGTGTATAGTGCAAAATTAGCCCTCAGAACATTGAAAACAATATAACATCCACCCATCCATTTTCTGTACCGCTGCATCCTGCTGCAGCACTCAGGTGGTCAAAAAACTCTGTTTTGGTGTATTTTAGCAAGATGTTTGGTCAAAACAGATTGGAACGGGTCAGCGCGGTCTGGAACGGTTCGGTTGTGTTTCCATTACCAACTCAAAAGAACGGTAGTGGGCGGGCTTAACTTAACAAAAGCTCTAGGAAAAAGCATCTCTCTAATGTTGAAGATTTTATTTTTGGAAAACAAAGATTTTTTAAATCAATGTTCTACTTAGACTTCCATAGCTCAGAATGTCAATCTAGCCATCTTGTTTTACAAGGATACTTTTGCAGCTTGTTTTAAGTTTGACATTAAATTCAAGTCAGATCACGGACAAGATGATTGCAATAAAAGCAGGTTTGTGAAAATATTTTTTTATCGCTTGCAATTTCTTCTTACGAAACAAAATCAGGTAGGAGGGGAAGAATTTATTAAAATCTGACATTAGGCGTATCGGGTCGCTTCAGCACGCTTGGAACCAAGGCTGAGTAGGCCTGGGCGGTATACCGGTGACTAGCTCAGACAACTTCCGGAATTTTTAATGAGGGGAAGTGTTTCAGCCAGGATCAATTTCACTGCTACACGCTCTTCACCACAGTGTAGAAAATAACGTTTTCAACTAAGTGCAGGAGCTGTCAGGAGCGAAGCCCACAATTCTGATGAAGTAATTCCAAAAAAGAGGAGCTTCGTCTATAGTTTAAAAAGTTTATCTGCTTTAAAAGGTCCGACGAGAACCGAACGGAATACCTTTTACAAACGCTATTGGGAGTAACCAGTAGGGGGGAGTGTTAAGCGCTTTTTGACCGTGTGTTGATAAATGAGGTCAACGGCTGCAAAACCAGTAGGAAATAAATCATTTATAGCGGTAAATATGTTTTACTGTACCATCTACAATACTTCTGCCGTCTTTTTTTCTGTTATCTGAATATTAACCAGCTAATGAACACCTATGGCCGCCATGTTTATTTTACTTCTTTGGCAAAATCCGATCTGAGTCTATACTCTGCCCCCTAGTGGGATTCTTCAGTAATACATGCAAAGCAATTAGAAGATGCAGTTTGTTGCTTGTGCCAAAGTGAGGTTTAAAAAAAATGCTTTAAGCCTTAGAACATCAAGAATGTCTACTAGTATCATCTTATAACATCTCACGATTCAATTTGATTCCGATTCTTGGTGTGACAATTCGATTCAGAAGCGATTCTCGATTCAAATCAATTTTATTTTTCTTAATCAATACTCTTTCATCCATCATTTGTGTTTGTAATACACACAACTTGATCTGCCAAGTGTCTGTGACGAAGTGAGCCATGAATGTAACAGGGCATCAACACAAAATTGATTTTACAATCTATGTTGAGAGAAGGGAACTGGTTCAAAAGTAACAAGACATGAAATTGCAGCCGGACATCCAAGACCTTTTAAACAAAATTTCTAGTCTTGAAAAAAAAAACTGATATATTTTAAGAAGAAAAAAAAATATGTATTTTGTTTTTCTTTGGTACGTAGTACAAGATGCATTGAAAATATTTAGTATGCACCAAATGTTGCTTATCAACCATCATTAAACAGAAATTTATGGCTTTGTTAGAAATTTTAAAAGTCCTAATGTTATTGAACTCAGCATATATTTCGGACTTCCTTGAAAGCGCCACAGGTGTGCAGCGCTGCTGGATGTTTATGTGTAGTGTAATGGCATTTAAGACTCTTAATAAAGATGAGAGAGATTCCTTTAAGAGTTTGGAGGTTTTAATAAAAGTTGAATTGATCATACAGGACAACAGCACAGATCACAGTGAATGCCGAATGCTGCCCCCCTCCTAACTCCCTAACAAGCTCATATGAAAATAAGTATTTATAAAGTTCAGCAACCTTGCCTCTATCACTTTGAAGACACAACTATTAACCTCAGGGTGGGGATATCTCCGGATGAAGACATCTGGCTCTTTAGCTGTGAATAAGTGACTTTTGACATATACAAAACAATGGCAATAGCTTGGGTTATATGTAACACAATAAGAGAAACTCTCAAAACTAAGTTTGTAAGAAGAATCAATATTTTCTCAGGCAGTGATGTCTTCTCTAACCTCGAACTCAACACCTGTTGTCTGGCTCCTCTGCTCTCAGTGTTAATAATACTAAAAGATTAATCATAATTTTGTTGCAAGATGGCGCCGCGTATGGACGCCTCGGCACTTCGCTCTCTGGTACTAGTTACTGTTTTACTCTTTTGCGTAGTTTTCTGCACTCCCTCTGCTATTAAAATTAGCAGAAAGGAACTTTTAAAAATTGGGCTATCCATTGCCGGACTTTTTTCACCGGTCTTTACACAACCTGACTGCTTTATGGAGATTCTGATCGGAGGAGCAGCAGCGTTCTGTGGATTTATACGGAGACGACGACGCGGGAAACGAGCTGGTGTGCTCGTCAAGCTGCGACAGCGGGGATTACGCACCGCTCTCCCATCCATAAACCTGGGGAACGTCCGCTGTCTGCCTAACAAAATGGATGAATTGCTCCTTCTCCTATCCAAGAACTCAGACTTTAGTCGTTCTGCCGCCTTTTGCTTCACTGAAACCTGGTCCAGTGAACTCATCCCGGACAGCGCTCTAAAGCTGCCAGGCTTCCAGCTGTTCAGAGCGGACCGCTGCGCGGAGCTGACTGGGAAATCAAAGGGAGGTGGAACGTGCTTCTACATTAACGAAGGTTGGTGCACAGATGTCACAGTGTTAAAGAAGACATGCAGCCCTCACCTTGAGTCGTTCTTCATAAACTGTAGACCATTTTATTCACCGCGGGAGTTCGCCTCGTTTGTGCTGGTCGCTGTATACATTCCACCGCAGGCGTGTGTGACGGAGGCATTACATCACCTCGCCGATCAGATCACAGACGTGGAGAAAAATCACCCGGACTCTCTGCTAATCGTTCTCGGGGATTTTAACAGAGCTAATCTCAAACTTGAACTGCCTAAATATAAACAACATGTGACGTGTCCCACCAGGGACATGAACACTTTAGATCACTGCTACACCACAATAAAAAATGCATATCGCTCTGTCCCCCGTGCTGCTTTGGGACTTTCCGACCACTGCCTGGTCCACCTCATCCCATCTTACAGGCAGAAGCTGAAATCTGCTAAGCCTGTAGTAAGAACTGTGAGGAGATGGACTGATGAGTCAAAGATGCAGCTACAGGCCTGCTTTGACTGCACTGATTGGAGCGTCTTTGAAGCAGCGGCTTCATCCCTGGATGAACTGACCGACACTGTGACATCCTACATCAGCTTTTGTGAGGACATGTGTGTGCAGACCAAAACCTTCTGCTCATTCAAAAACAATAAACCGTGGTTCACTGCAGAACTGAGACGGCTACGCCAGGACAAGGAGGAGGCCTACAGGAGTGGGGATCGGGACCTGTACAAACAGGCCAGGAACCAGCTGACAAGAGGGATCAAAGCAGCAAAGAGGAACTACAGTGCTAAGCTTAAGGACCGTTTTTCTGCTAACGACCCCTCTGCAGTTTGGAGCTACCTGCAGACCATTACTAACTGTAGGAGACCATCCCCCCACCCTGTGGAGAGCCCCCGCCTGGCTGAGGACCTCAACGACTTCTTTTCCAGGTTTGAAAGGACTTTCACACCTCCCACCTCCCCCACCATCTCCATCACAAAAGACCCAGCTTCACCCCAAACCACCCACGTACCTGCCTTGACGATCTGCGAACAGGACGTGCGCCAGCTATTTCAGAGACAGAAAATTAAAAAGGCTCAGGGACCAGACGGAGTGTCCCCAGCCTCTCTGAAATTCTGTGCTGACCAGCTGGCTCCCATCTTCACCCAGATCTTCAATAACTCCCTGGAGCTGTGTGAGGTCCCCTCCTGCCTCAAACGCTCCACCATCATACCGGTTCCCAAGAAGTCCCCAGTCACTGGATTAAATGACTACAGACCAGTTGCCCTAACATCTGTGGTCATGAAATCCTTTGAGCGTCTGGTACTGACCCACCTGAAGGACATCACAGATCCCCTGCTAGACCCCCTGCAGTTCGCCTACAGATCAAACAGGTCAGTGGATGATGCCGTCAACATGGCTCTACACTACATCCTGCACCATCTAGACTCTGCAGGTACCTACGCTCGGGTCCTGTTTGTGGACTTCAGCTCTGCGTTTAACACCATTGTCCCAGAGCTCCTCCACCAAAAACTGTCCCAGCTCACCGTGCCTCCATCCACCTGTCAGTGGATTACCAGTTTCCTGACTGACAGGAGGCAGCAGGTGAAACTGGGTAAGTTCACATCCAGCTCCCGTTCCCTCAGCATCGGCGCCCCCCAGGGATGTGTTCTCTCCCCACTGCTCTTCTCCCTTTACACCACTGACTGCACGTCGAGGGACCCTTCTGTGAAACTCCTGAAGTTTGCAGATGACACCACCGTCATTGGACTCATCCGCGACGGCGACGAGTCTGTGTACAGAAAGGAAGTGGAACAGCTGGTTCTCTGGTGCAGTCAGAACCACCTGGAGCTAAACCCGCTCAAAACTGTGGAGATGACAGTGGACTTCAGGAAGAGACCACCATCAACATCTCCTCTCATGATCCTCAACAAGCCAGTCCCCACAGTGGAGTCTTTCAGGTTCCTAGGATCCACCATCACACGGGACCTGAAGTGGACCTCACACATCAACATAATAAGGAAAAAGGCCCAGCAAAGGCTGTACTTTCTGCGTCAGCTCAGGAAGTTCAACCTGCCCCAGGAGCTGCTGATCATCTTCTACACAGCAATAGTCCAGTCTGTCCTGACCTCATCCATCTCTGTCTGGTTCGGATCCGTCACCAGGCAAGACAAGGACAGACTGCAGAGAACAGTCAGGACTGCAGAGAGGATCATAGGAACCGATCTTCCCTCCATTCAGGACCTATTCCGGGCCAGGGTCAGGAAGCGGGCCAGGAAAATCACCTCTGACCCCTCACACCCTGGCCACAATCTGTTTAGGCTCCTCCCCTCAGGTCGGCGTTACAGAGCGTTGTACGCCAAAACCACCCGACACAAAAACAGTTTTTTCCCCCAGGCTGTCGCTCTGACGAACTCTGTCTAGTCACAGTGTGTGAGTGCACTCACATAACAATAAACTATAACTCTGCACTTCTGTACATACTCACTGTAAAATAACCCCGGCTTGGTGTATATATTATCCTTTATTATTTACGATCTGATATTTATTTGTATTTTTACTTATTTTTGTTCTTATTTTTATTTTTTTATTTTTTTTATTTCACTTATTCAAGTTCTGTACTGGAGAAAAAAGTTTGCCGGAGTCAAATTCCTTGTATGTGACATACTTGGCCAATAAACTGATTCTGATTCTGATAATAATACATTTTTCGATCACAATCTCCTACCCATTTATCTAATCTCAAAGATAAATCAAAATACTAATAAAAATTAACAATCAACAATAACAATTACTAACCTAAGAGACGGGCAGCATTCAAAAAGAAAGACAATAAAAGTGGTTCAAATAATTTCAATTATTGTCACATTGAATCAAATCTAACAAAATTATCTAATCTAAGCATCCATCTTAATGACATTATCTGAACTTCATAACAGCATCCCATACAAAAATCCCGCTAGGGCGTAAGATAAGCAACCTCCCAACTATGGTCGTGTTGTCCTTGAGCACGACAGGCGGGCAAAAGTATGAGACGACCCCTAGCCCCAAGGTGGCACTCCTGTTTGGTTCCTCATTAGTCAGGATGCATAAACGTAACTGCAAAACAAAGGAAAGGGGCACAATGTTAGGCAGTATCAATCCAGTACACAACAAAAATCAAAACAATTCTAAATATAAATTGAAACATGTATGAGAAGACCACATATTTCCAGTTCAATGGCAAGTTTTATAGACAGAAACACGGCTGTGCCATGGGCTCACCAGTTTCTCCAATTGTGGCAAATTTATACATGGAGGAGGTAGAGTGCAGAGCTTTGAACTCCTTTGAAGGAATAACACCTAGCCACTGGTTCAGATACGTAGATGACACATGGGTTAAAATCAAAACCAAAGAGGTGCAAGCCTTTACTGAACACATAAACTCAGTGGACAGAAACATCAAATTCACCAGAGAAGATGTCAAGGACAATAGTTTGCCCTTTTTAGATTGTGTCGTCCAGAGGAGAAAGGACAGAAGGCTCCACATTGGGGTATACAGAAAACCCACACACACAGACCAATACCTACTTTTTGACTCACACCACCCACTGGAACACAAGCTTAGTGTTATCAGGACCCTGCAACACAGAGCTGATAACATACCCACCAGCTCACAGGCCCAAGGGGAAGAACGCAAGCACGTGAGAGACAACCTCACAACTTGTGGTTACCCCAGATGGACTTTTGTGAAAACTGCAGCTAATTCCAGAAGGAAAGCCAACAAAGTGGTGGAAAAAGAAAAAGAAAACAAACGAAACAATGTAGTCATTCCATATGTGTCTGGGATTTCTGAAAAACTCAGGAGGATTTTTAACAAACACAGTATCCCTGTGTATTTCAAACCCAGCAACACACTCAGACAGAGACTAGTACATCCCAAGGACAGAACACCACACACTCACAAAAGCAACCTGGTGTATGCAATCCAATGCAATGAAGAATGCAAGGACCTCTACATTGGTGAAACCAAACAGCCACTGTACAAACGCATGGCCCAACACAGGAGAGCTAACTCCTCAGGCATGGACTCTGCTGTTCATTTACATCTCAAGGAGAAAGCCCACTCCTTTGAGGACAGCAATGTCCAGATATTAGACAGAGAGGACAGATGGTTTGAAAGAGGAGTAAAAGAAGCCATCTATGTAAAAGTAGAGAAACCATCGCTAAACAGAGGAGGAGGCCTGAGACATCACCTATCTCCAATTTACAATGCTGCCCTTTCATCCCTCCCTAGAAGACTCAAACAAATTAGCCTCTAATAACAGAAACAACTGTGACTCCAATGACTGTCGTTATAACACAATAGGGCACTAACGAAGCCGAAACCTAACCTCCACCAATAGGCGGCACGCCAACGACCGTCGTTAAGACATGGAGCACAAAGGTTTCAATGACATAATGATTGTTGTTCAAGAGGTTAAATAGCTGAGTCTCCACACCAGTTAGTTGGACCAGTCCCAGCCTGGTCAGCGGCGAGCATGAACTGATGAAGCCTCTTGGATAAGAGGTGAAACGTCTTCCAAGACAAATTACCAAGTCCAGTTGTGTTTGATTGAAATTTCCTTGAGATAGCAAACTGGTACCACAAATTTCCTCGAACCCAGTTCTCTTGTAAGACATTACGTATGACCGATCTCAGATGAAGTCCAGCCCAGACGGTCTCCTGGTCCTGATGCAGAGTCCAAACGACACCCCCTAACAAGAAACAAAACACCCACAATATGAATGTCTCAGTCTTTTTTGTTCCGGATCCCCAGAGCTTCGAAGAATGTGTCGTCTTCTCCATTACTTCACTTGTGATGATTAGATGTATGTTAAAAAGTCAAGTCACAGTTATAAAAGTCAAGTATCTATCAAAGTGTCTACTTCTCTGTTTTTCTGCTTCAGCAGACAGAATCGGTCCTGTCAATCTCTTGCAATGACTGGCGTGCACCCAAGTCGCCCTCTCAGCGATTTTCACAGCAGTGTAGGTAACGAGCAACACTTCGAACGGCCCTTGCCATCGTCTTTGCTTCCATTTTCGTCTTCTCAGCTCTTTAATCAGAACCCAGTCTTCAGGTCTGATTGGATGAAGTGGTCCAGCAGCTGCTTTTGGCAAGGCGTCCTTCACCTGCTGGTGCACCTGTGCAAGAGTCTTAGAGAGATTTAGACAGTAAGAAATCATAGCATCCTCACAGAGGTCTGTGGAGAGATGCGGCTTTGCACGTGGGTTTAACCCCACTGCAGGAGGTCTGCCAAAAAGAACCTCAAAAGGACTCAGGTTGTTTCTGGCTCTTTTTCTCATCCTCGTGTAAAACAAAGCCAAAGGCAAAGCTTTGACCCAAGACAGTCCTGTTTCCTCACAACACTTATAAAGCTTAGCTTTCAAAGTGCAGTTTTCTCGTTCCACCGCCCCGCCCGACTGCGGGTGATATGCACAATGTGTGGATAATTTAACACCCAAAAACTCACCAATCTGGATCAAACATTCCAGTTTTGGAACAGTGATCCAGCCCATGACTGAGTTTTGCAAAAACTGGGAAAAAATGGTTAGGCAAACATGGCTTCTTTTCTACAGAAACCCACACACCTTCATCTTTGACACAACCTGCTTTTGTCCAAGCTTTTACCTCAGAAGCAGTGGCAAAACTCTGCATAGCTGTTAGGTCAGACATGTCAAGTGGCTCTTCTGCCTGCTCAATAGCAGCACAGGTAGTCGTCATTGGCTGAACCGCGGCAGCTTTGGCGGCAGCATCTGCTCTGGCATTCCCAAGAGAAACAGTATCCCTGGACGCCGTGTGTGCAGCACATTTCACTACTGCAATTTTGGATGGCTTCAAAATGGCATCAAGAAGGTCAGCAACCTGTGATGCATTTAGAATTGGCTTACCATCAGACTTCAAGAACCTTCTGTGTCTCCACAGAGCTCCAAAATGGTGGACCACACCCACCCCATAGCTGCTGTAACTGTATATGGTAACTGCTTTATCTTTAGCCAGCTCACAGGCCTTCGTCTACCCGCATTGTGGGGGGGGGGGGGTGGGGGGGGGTACCAACGTCTGCCGTCTGGCGAGAAAATGGACGGAATGGGGCTTCCTGCAGAAAAGTTACAATGATCAGACAGGTCAACAGAGAAGCCCACTCATATTGTTTTACCCGGGGGGGGCCGGGAGAGGGGAAGAGGGCTAGGCTAAAAGATGGGCAAGTGCCATCAAACATACGGGGAACAGCCGGGGGGGGGGGGATGTCCCTGGTAGGAGTGCGTTGCCAGGGCGTGAGGTGTAGCAGCGCGAGAATCTGGACGGGGTGGAGGGGGCGACAGTACCTCTAGTTCTGTTTGACAGTCATGGGGTATCCCGTCGTCCTCAGTAGGCAGCAAACTGGCAGGATTAAGAACATTGCACCTCTTAACAGTTATGTTAGGCAAGTCCAACAAGACGGATGTGTACCTGAGCCATCTTGCAGCTGACAAGTGTGAAGTCCTCTGCTCCAACAAAATAATGGCTACATTGTGGGGTACAAACACAGTTAGTGGGCAATACATCACAATGTCTCTCGAAGCCAAAACGGCTTTCTCAGCGGCTGCAATGGCACGTAAGCACCCCGGTAAACCGGACGCAACTGGATCCAGCTTTGCTGAATAATAAGCCACAGGTTGTTTCAAACCACAATGATTCTGTAGGAGAACAGAAGTCATGCAACCGTTCTTTTCATCAACCATCTGAAAAAAATGTTTTTCTGCATCTGGCGAAGCCAGAGCTGGGGGACACTGCAGACCTTTTTTCAGCTCCTCAAATGCTTGCAATGCCGCAGGAGTCCATTGGATGGCATCAGAGGCCATCAAATCTCTGCCATGTATCAAACTCAGAAAGTGGCTTCTCTAAAATCGCATAGTCGATTATGAAATTACACAATACGATGTCAAACCTAAGAAAGACAATCATCTGTTTTCTTTAGTTACATGGTCTAGGAATCTTTTGTATAGCAGCGACTCTCTTGGAAGAGAGTGACCTTGACCCTCTGGCTATGGAATAACCAAGGAAAATTACCTCTGGTTTTGCAAACTGCAGCTTCGAAAGTCTGGCTTTGTGTCCACCTGCATACAAATGCTTCAACAACTTAACAGTGTCCTCCTCACACTGCTCCTTTGACGCGAGAACATACCAGAAGGTCGTCTACGTAACTGATTAAATGGTGGAGCCAGGAGACCATCCAAGCTCTCTTTCAAAGCCATGTTGAAAATGGTAGGAGATGTCTACATAGCCTTGTGGGAAGATCTGCTAAAAGAATACAAACTTTCCCTCAAACTCAAAAGCAAACCAAAACTGACTCTCTTTGTCTACTGGTACACTGAAGAAAGCATTACTGGAGATCCAACAACTGAAAAAAATGAGTGGCTGAAAGAGGGAACCTGAGACAAAATTGTACATGGATTTGGAAATAACGGATGCCCCTAGGCACCACTGCTGCATTTACATGCTTCAAATCCTGCACAAAACGCCACTCTTTCCCCCTTTTTTCCCTGATCGCTGGAAAAATCGGGCTGCGGACAGGGGAATCATTAGGATTCCACAATGATCCCAGCTTTTAGCAGAGATTCAAACACTGGTTTGATCCCACGCACGGCTTCTGGTTTCAACGGGTACTGGCGTTGTACAGGGGTCCAAAGAAGATTTTGGGTGTTATTTTAATGGGTGTTACAAACCTTAATTAACCCCACATCATGTGAATTTTTTGCCCACAAATCATTCGGAACCCCTTTGAGCAATGGGTGCATTTCTGAGCCGTCGGTCGCAACTTCATCATGTAGAAAAATATGAGAAAGCATCTCATCAGGGTCCTCAGTTAAATGAATCTCCCTGGTGACATGCACGGTGGAGATCAGCGAACGTTTGTAAAGTTTAGCAGATCTGGAGTAGAGGATGGAATGGTCACTCTCAGTTCCGCTCCCAATCAGAAGCTGACTGAGCGCGATTGAACAAGGTTGACACCATTTCCCACTCTTTCACCCTCAGGTTTAGATAGGAAATGTATGGATCACATTTCTGGAATCGGTAGAGCGGTTTTTTGTTCAGGTGTGAGACAGACGTCACTGCCTGATGTATGTGTGTCCCACGAAAAATAGAAGTTATTGTTCAAAGTGTCTGTGTCAGAGGTGAACCATGCCTGCTCATAGTCTTGTCTGGTCCTGCAAAAAACATGTGTTTGTGCAATTTAGTTCCTCCTCTGGCCATAAATACAGAAGCTGGACTTTACAGGTTCTGAGCAGTCTGGAGGAAAGTTTTGATCGTGGTACCTTGTTAACAGCTTCCACTGGTGTTCATGTCTGAGATCATGAGGCGTGTGTGTTTCACTGCTGTCAGATTGGGTGTCTCCTGTGCAGGAACCAACTTCAATTGCCTTGGGGTGACGAAAAAAGAGAAACATGTTAACTTGCACATTAAATCTCTGCCTAATAAATTCACAGGACATTGCTCAGAGATTAAGAATCCATGTTTAAAGCTGGCCCCATCTCCACAAGTGACAACGGAGTGGGTAACTGAATCGTTCTTTCACAACCTGACCAGATGCTGAAATTGAGAAGACATGGTTCCCACTGAGTTTTGGGCGATGTACGTAGAGCTGGTGTGCTTCAACACAGAATAAGTTGCGCCAGAATCAACCATGCATTCTATAGGTGTGTACCTGAGACACATGAGAGACAGGACAGGTAAGGCTTTGTACGCATCAGAAAGTCATTGTGCGTACGTACCTGACAGTGGCATTTGTTAGTTGTTGTTCTAAATTGTGCAATGGCTTCTGTAATCAAAGTGTGAGGGGTTAGAACTTTGATCTAAATGGTTAGTGCAGGAAGCAAGTTCTTCATTGCTGGCAATCTCCATTTAAACTTGCAGCATTTTCATTTGCTGCCATCATGATTTACATCACAAAAACCAACCTCTCCATCATCAACAGGTTGTTCATTACAAACATTTTCATCAATAACACATCACTAAAAAGCTGATTGATTGGTCAGCTTTCCAGAATGTGTTTCATCCTCACATTCAGATATTTCATCACTTTCAAAGTGAACATGTGTGTCTGTGTGTGTCTGTGTGTGTTTGTGTGTGCGTCAGACCTCTAAATCCAAAAGCTGGTGAAACGGAGAAATCTCCTGTCTGTTTGGAACATGGAGTCTGACCCCTATGTCAATCAGCTCGCTTAGTCCACGAACCGCACCTCTGCTCGCCGTTGCATTCGTCAGTGATGTAGTCCCGCTCCTTGCACCACCCGAAATCATGCACATTTTCAACAGAGGTTAGAGGAAGACTGACCTCTCTTTGTTTGTCCATGTCAGCATAAGCCCTCTTCTTCGCCGGAGGCGGTGGGGCTTCCTGGTCGGTTGGAAACGACTGTCTGACACGCTGGACGCGTATCATCTTGAGCATACTTCCTTGGTGCGTGTCTTGGGGCGTCAACGTGAGGAAAAGCGTCCGGCCCGAATTTCAGCAGTCGCTGAGTCCCGAAACGGGGACTGGAGAGTTCCCAGTGGCTTAAAGTCCTCCAATACTTCAATAGCATTCTGTGAAGATTGATCAAACTGTCCAAAATTAACGCTTACTGTGAGCGGTTCGTCCCGTGGCTTTTCCGGTTCAACTACGCGTGCCATTGGTTGAACACAGCCGTCGTCACTGAGTTCCGCCTCTGGTGCCTGGTCAGGATTGGCTGCTCTTCCCGTCTAGTCCGGTGTGACCGTCTCCCATTGGTTGAGACGCACAGGGTCACACCTCAAGCTCCCGTCAAACGATCTTTGATTCGCCAACTCAGGAAATGAAGGTCTGACGCCAGTCTGTATGTTAGGTGCGGTAGGGAAATATGGGAAAGAAGCAAAAACAGCAGACCAACTAACACAGTGATTTTCCTGTTTATTACGTTCGGGTGAAAGTAATGTATTTCCACACCGTCTCGTCATCACACCAGAACCATCAAACCTTCTCTTCACCCCCTTGTGATTCGCATTTCTGTCGCGAAACACAGCCTCAGCCTGCCACAACATAAACACCCTTCTCTGATGTCCAATGTTTTTCTTTAAACCTTTATGAAAAATGGTCTTCGCCAATTTCTTTTCTTCAGAAATTAATTTCTGCTCAAGTTTCTCCACATCTGAGAGCTCCAAACTACCGCCGATAGGAAAACCACAGTTATTAACCCAGAAAGGGACATACTGTACACCTTCCGAGCCAAACTTGGTGCCCATGAAGCGGCACTCAGGGCTGTCCGGAGTAGGAAGCTTAGTTTTTGCTGAGCCCATCTTTTCAAAGTTTGAGACGTTGTCAGCAAAACCCTCAATTAAATCTCACAAAGCGAAACTATTTCTTAATGACGAACAGTACTGCGTTCGCAAAGCATCGCAACAATGTGCAAACATTTTTTCCTTTTAAAAATTAAGATCAACGAAAAATTAAGATAAGAAGTCTCTCTAACCCGGGCGTGCGTCCTTCCAGACAGTGCACGGAAGCCCAAGGAGGACCAAACCCGCGCTTCTCCGAAGATGGGAGTTCACGGGCCGGTTGCTGATCCCGGGTCGTCCAGACAACTTGGTTCTCCTTTGGAATCCGATCCGCTGTTGGAGGCCGAAAAACGTTTGGGCGCCAAGAATGTTATGGCATTTAAGACTCTTAATAAAGATGAGAGAGATTCCTTTAAGCATTTGGAGGTTTTAATAAAAGTTGAATTGATCATACAGGAGAACAGCACAGATCACAGTGAATGCTGAATGCTGCCCCCCTACCTACTCCTACCTCCTCCCTCCTAACTACCCTCCTACGTCCCCACTACCTACTACCCTCACAAGCTCAAATGAAAATAAGTATTTATAAAGTTCAGCAACCTTGCCTCTATAACTTTGAAGACAAAACTATTAATCTCAGGGTGGGGATATCTCCGGATGAAGACATCTGGCTCTTTAGCTGTGAATAAGTGACTTTTGACATATACAAAACAATGGCAATAGCTTGGGTTACATGTAACACAATAAGAGAAACTCTCAAAACTAAGTATGTAAGAAGAATCAATATTTTCTCAAGCAGTGGTTTCTTCTCTAACCTTGATCTCAACACCTGTTGTCTGGCTCCTCTGCACTCGGTGTTAATAATACCAAAAGATTAATCATAATAATAAATTTCTCGATCACATGGCACATAATAGGGCTTGACCAGATACAAAAAGAGCGTATTGATAAAGAAGTAGTCATATTTATCATCATATTGAAGATGATTAGCGATAAATATCACAAAATGTAAAATACACATATTAAGTGCCTCCCCGGTCATTTTATTGTTCTTGAATGAACTTATTTTAATTAAGAATTAAATTGATACATTTTTCAAATACTTTATTTTATCATAACTAAATTTGTAAGACAGAGAAATAAATCATGAGACTTGATTAACATATGTAAATATAAAGAAAAGTAACATTATTAACCAGCCCTGCAACAGACTGGCGTCCTGTTCAGGGTGTACCCTGCCTAACGCCTGATAATTGCTGGGATAGGCTCCAGCTGCCCCGTGACCCTGAATTGGATAAGCGGTTAAGAAGATGGATGGATGGATGAACATTATTAACCATTATATTTTTATAAATATTAGGGAAAAATATATATGTATATAAGTGAAAAAGAAAATCACAAATAAAAACACTGGTACTTTTCACAAAAGCTTTTTCACAAAAAAGTCGATCGACAAGTTTAGTTTTTTAACTTACGATATTGCTTTTGACCATTAGTTTGTCAATTAAATAAATATTGTAAATGGGCTTAGTTTTAGAGAAAAATGTTGTTGTAGGGGTTTGTAGTTGTTGTTTTTTTTAGACTGTTTTAAAAAAATAATCAGATTAATTGATTACTTGATTGATAAAGTGCTAGATTAATCGATTACAAAAAGAAATGAATAGCTGCAGCCCTACTCCAGTGTAGAGTTTCCCAGTAGTCTTCATCTTTTTCAGCAAGGGCCCTAACAGTTATATCAATCAATCAAACTTTATAAAGTGCTTTTCAAACAAACAAAGTTACTCAAAGTGCCTTACAGATATAAAATACCCCCCGCTCTTAAGAGGATAAAATCATCAACGCAAAAACAACCCCCTCCCAACCCATCAGCAATATTCACACACACACTTAAAAGCTACAAAAAGCGGGCTGAGTACAGATGAGCCAGGAAAGGCCATCATGGGAGCCATCTGCATCAGCAGAAGCAGATCAACAGCAGCAGCCAAGGCTCCGACCCAGGGCGCCCAGAGGAGGGAGGGATGGTACCCCCACTTCCACCCAAGCGCTACCTGGAGGGCACCCAGGCAGCCACAGCCGACCACCGCCCCCGATGCAGGGGGCCCCCAGAGAGGAAACACTGGCAAGAAAGATTAAAATACGTTAAAATATAAAGTTTATAACATAAAGTATAAAACAATAAGTGTAAAACAAATAATAAAAATGCAAAGCAGATTAATAAATAAACAGTTAAAAGCTAAACTAAAAATTTAATCGGGTAAAACATGTTGAGCGTTTAAAAATATATTAATAAATTATAATTAGTTAAAAGCTAAGCTAAAAAGGTGAGTCTAGACATTCTTTTTTGTGCAGGGGCTTTAGGAGAGGCTTTAGTGTGGGATTTTTCTAAGAGTATGGCTGGATACAGTACGGTGTATGTACTTGGTAGAGGCCTCACTTTGGTAGAATTATTCCATAATGTGACGTGGCAATGGGGCCGATCAGCCTGTTTTACTGTTGAGGTTTTAATAAAGCCCAGATTTGATTAAGAGCTCAACCAAAATGTTATCATAGAAAATACTTTTTTATTTTTTAGAGATTTTAGATTACATGATGGAGATTTTCCTTCAGACTGTATGGTAGAAATGTTATATTTTAATCTCATTTTAAGATTTAGCTCATTTTAGGACTAAATAGTGTTCATAGTATCTTTATATGTATGAAGTGATTGAACAAAACACATTTCATGAACTTGCAATAAAAATCTTTTCTCTTGTTTGCATTTTCAGACCATCATGTTTGGAAAGAGGAGGTTTTCTCTGACCAGCAGCTATGTAAGATGGAGAGCGACATCAGTTTGGACCAGAAAGAATCAGAACCTCTGAAGGTGAAAGAAGAGCAGAACTCTCGGGACTCCAGTGAACCTGAGAACCAGGATCAAGAAGGAAACCACCAAAAAGACTCTGGATCAAAGCGATATAAAGACCCTAAACAAAATAGGAGACGACAGAAAAGCAAGAAGACAGACAATTCAGAACCCAAAAGGAAGAAGAAAACTGACACAGAAAACTATTTGTATCTTTGTAGGATTTGTGGTGATTTTTTCACTAAGAAGGGTCAGTTGGCTCAGCACTTGAAAAGTCACACAGATGAGAAGTGTTTTCCATGTACGACATGTGGAAAAAGGTTTAAGAATAGAACTAATTTAACAGCTCATATCAGAACTCACACAGGTGAGAAACCTTTCACTTGTACAATTTGTGGAAAAGGTTTTACTCGAAAACGACATTTAACTGGTCACATGAGACATCATACAGGTGAAAAGCCTTTCTCTTGTACAATTTGTGGCAAAAAATTTATTTGGAAAGAATCTTTGACTACACACATGAGAAGTCACACAGGTGAGAAGCCTTTCTCTTGTACAATGTGTGGCAATAAATTTAGTCGGAAAGGATTCTTGAATACACACATGAGCATTCACACAGGTGAGAAGCCTTTCTCTTGTACAATGTGTGGCAAAAAATTTAGTCGGAAAGGATTCTTGACCACACACATGACAACTCACACAGATGAGAAGCCTTTCTCTTGTACAATGTGTGGCAAAAAATTTAGTCGGAAAGATTCTTTGACTACACACATGACAACTCACACAGGTGAGAAGCCTTTCTCTTGTACAATTTGTGGCAAGAAATTTAGTCAGAAAGGACATTTAAGCCGTCACATGAGATATCATTCAGGTGAGAAGCCTTTCCATTGTACAATGTGCGGCAAAGGTTTTAGTGTGAAAGGAAATTTGACTATTCACATGAGACATCATACAGGTGAGAAGCCTTTCTCTTGTACAATGTGTGGCAAATGTTTTAGTGTGAAAGGACCTTTGACTATTCACATGAGACATCATACAGGTGAGAAGCCTTTCTCTTGTACAATTTGTGGCAAAGGTTTTAGTGTGAAAGGATATTTGACTATTCACATGAGACATCATACAGGTGAGAAGCCTTTCTCTTGTACAATGTGTGGCAAATGTTTTAGTGTGAAAGGACATTTAACCAGTCACATGAGACATCATACAGGTGAGAAGCCTTTCTCTTTTACAATGTGTGGCAAAGGTTTTAGTGAGAAATCTTTGACTAAACACATGAGAAATCACTCAGGTGAAAAGGCTTTCTCTTGTACAATGTGTGGCAAAAGTTTTAGCGTGAAAGGATCTTTGACTAGTCACATGAGACATCATACAGGTGAGAAGCCTTTCTCTTGTATAATGTGTGGCAAAGGTTTTAGCGTGAAAGGATCTTTGACTAAACACATGAGAATTCACACAGGTGAAAAGCCTTTCTCTTGTACAATGTGTGGCAAAGGTTTTATTGAGACAGGATCTTTGACTAAACACATGAGAATTCACACAGGGGAGAAGCCTTTCTCTTGTACAATGTGTGGCAAAAAATTTAGTCGGAAAGGACTTTTGACTAGTCACATGAGAATTCACACAGGTGAGAAGCCTTTCTCTTGTACAATTTGTGACAAAAGTTTTATTCAGAAAGGAACTTTAACCATTCACATGAGAGTTCACACAGGTGAAAAGCCTTTCTCTTGTACAATGTGTGGCAAAGGTTTTAGTGTGAAAGGAAGTTTGACTATTCACATGAGACATCACACAGGTGAGAAGCCTTTCTCTTGTACAATGTGTGGCAAAGGTTTTAGTGAGAAAGTATATTTGACTAGTCACATGAGAATTCACACAGGTGAGAAGCCTTTCTCTTGTACAATGTGTGGCAAAAGTTTTAGTGAGAAAGGAAATTTGACTAGTCACATGAGAATTCACACAGGTGAGAAGCCTTTCTCTTGTACAATGTGTGGCAAAGGTTTTAGTCAGAAAGGATCTTTGACTAGTCACATGAGAACTCACACAGGTGAGAGCCTTTCACTTATACAATGTGTGGAAAAAGTTTTAAAACCAGAGGTAACTTAGTTTCTCATGAGAAGTTTCATAAAGATTAACTCGCAATATTGGCACAAGAAACATTTCCGACTTTAACGAGCCACAGCTGCAGATATGACCACAAATTGAATTACTAAGTTATATCAGGAGATGCCCAAACCAAGCCACTATTTAGGCGGTGTTACCATGGAAACACTAATAAATCAGGTTTTTGAGCATCGCCACCACTCAAGGAGATGAGTGTGTGCCTCATAGTCATAGCATAGTGATAGCTAGCTTTAGAAAATAATAATTAAATAGTAATTGGTAAATCAGATTCTCAAGAGGAATATTCACCCTCTGATCAAGATGTTAGATACGGGGTTAGATGCAGCACATCTCTGTGTCCGGGTGGGAGAAAGGTATGTGATAGGGTAGCAAGGGTGGTCAAAACACCAATAATTTTGCCAGAGGTAGTATCAATGTAAAAAACTTTGGAAATGGCAGCAGATGCAGTGGAAAGCACAAGAGAAAACGGACTGCTAGGAAGAAGTAGTAAAGTTTAGGGTCCCACTGCAATTAACGATGATGATGATGGAGGGGTTTGCTTAAAAGATGAAAAGTGTCATTGGTGGGTCAGTCATTTTGATGAACTTGTTGAGAAAATGAGACCATAGTAAAAAAAACGCTCCCTTGATGACAGCTCTGCTGAAATTTAAAAAAAAATTTACTGCTCTACCTCACCCCCCAACACCCTCCACCCCCACTACCCAACAAACACTGTTAACAAGCTGGTATATAGTTGTTTATCTAAAGTCTCAGACAATCTTGATACCATTGCTCCAAATAAAGTAAAATTAGTCTCGGGTAAAAACAAGTCACCATGGACCAACAATCCTCCAGTACATAGCAAAAAAAGGGAGTGTCGTCAGGCCGAAAGATATGGAGGAAAACTGAACTCCAGGTTCACTATGAAAATCTTCAAAAACAAGCTGATCGAATATAACTTAACTTTGAAAACTGCAAGGCAATCATTCTTCTCTGAAATCATAACATTAATAATGCTCTGAATTTATTTGCAATAGTTAAAAGACTAACCTATCCTCCAGTGACAGCAGCTCCTGGGCTACACTCCACTAGGGCCTGTAGTGAATTTGCAAACTTCTTCACTGAAAAGATTCTAGAAATAAGGAAATTCATCTGTAAAGCAGCTTTCAACACAATGCCATCTTCATTCACATGTAAAAATAATGCAGATAAAATGTCTGATTTAAAAAAAACCAAATCAATCACATCTTGATGAAATGATTAAACAGCTGAACTCCTCCTCCTGCTGCCTCAATATCTTACCCATAACCTTTTTAAAGAAAGTTCTCCCTGATGACGAAATACAGGCCAAACTCTAATCTCCCATTCATCAGTAAGATTATTTAAATAGATGCATCTCAACAGTTGAATACATTCCTGACAATGAACGACCCCTTAGATAATTTTCAGTCTGGTTTCCGTGCTCATCACAGCCCTGAGACTGTCCTAGTCAAAGTTTTCAATGACATCAGCATAAATACAGACAGCGGCAGAACCACAGTTCTGGTTCTGTTGGAACTCAATGCAGCATTTGACACTGTTGGTCATAAAAAATTACTGGAAAGGAATTGGGTCACATAAAGGCAATAACAAGGTCAACTTTCTATCACCTGAAGAACATTTCAGGATAAAAGGACTGATGTCACAGAAGGACCGTCAAAAACTGATCCATGCGTTTATCTTTAGTTGGATTGATTACTACAACAGCGTCCTCACAGGTCTACCTAAAAAGCAATCAGACAGCTGCAGCTGATGCAGAACGCTGCTGCTCGTGTTCTCACTAGAAACAGGAAAGTAGAACACATCACCCCAGTTCTTAAGTCCTTACACTGGCTCCCTGTAGCTCAGAGAATAGACTTCAAAATACTTCTACTAGTTTATAAATCACTGAACGGTTTAAAACCAAAGTATATTGAAGATATGCTGTCACTATAGCAATCCAACAGACCACTCAGGTCTTCCAACTCTAGCTTAATAAACATTCCTCGAACCAGAACTAAACGGGGAGAGGCAGCTTTCAGCTTCTATGCTCCACAAATCTGGAACAAACTTCCAGAAGAAGGCAAAAATACTGAATCATTATGGTCTCTTGAATCAAAGATTAAAACTCTAATATTCAGAGCTTCCTTTGAGCCCTAAATTGCGCTTTCTGATCACTTTGATTCTCGTGGTTTAATTTATAGTCTAATTTTTTTATTTCGTTTTAACTAATAGTGTATTATCTGTTTTTAATCTATATTCTTATTGATTGATTGTTTTTATCTGTTAAACCTATGTTTTTGTTTTCATAATCCAACTTTTCTAATCATGTATTTAGTTTCATTAATCGCTGAATAATCTAAACCACCTGAATTGCCTTGAGTTGAAAGTGTGCTATATAAGTAAATTGCCTTGCCTTGTTGGTTATTTATTGGTCAGAGATCTGTAACATTCTGAGCAAATAGATTTCCTGTCTGTTGTTTTAAATTGTGACTACTGGAGCCCCGTTACAAATTAAATTAACAGATATAACAACTGGAACTCAAAAAAAAAATTTGTAGAAAAAGAAACGGATGTATAGAAAAATTAAAATATTAAATAAGTTTTAAAAATTAAAAAAGATAATCTGTTAGTCATTTAAACTTTCATCACAAGGCAATTCGAGGTGATAGACATAATTACAAAAAATGTGAAAATTAAAACAATCTTTAAAAAACATTCATAATCAACTAGCAATATTAAAATACAGGAAAGCATAGACAAAACAATGCCATTTAGCATTTGATTAAAATAATAATTGGTATGAAAATTTAAAATAGGCAAGCAAGAAATCATTAGCCATTGAGTAAAAGCAATAATAGGAAACGTTCATCATAAGCAAGTCTAAATAGGTGAGTGAAATTTGCAATATATTGAGTGAGGTTCTGTTTATTTTAGACGGAAGATTTTTAACATGTACATCCAAAATCGTCTGCAGCATAAAACTCCAGGGCTGGAAATGAGTCCCATTCTGGCCCTGGCTGTGGTAATTATGGTATCTGTAAAGTCTTTGGTTTATTCTCTTGGCCTCGTTGAAATTAGTTTTAATTAGTTTTAAAATGCTGTAACATGGTGAAAAATGAGGTTTCAGCTTTTTACCTTTTTTCTTGTAATTTTCTGGCTAAAATTATTTTACATTTATATTTTTGTGTGTTATTTGTTACTGGTGTTTTCATTGCTGTCAAATGCTAAACAAGATTAAAGATGTATGATTTTAAGGTAATTTTTTGCTGATTACTTTGAATATGTCTCATTTGTAAAAAAGGTTTTTAAATTATCGAAAAACTTGACATTGAACCCTGATAGTAAGTTGTCTTTTTTGATTGGTTTTCTTTTCTGTTTTGGTTGTTTAACATTACTTCTTGCCTGATGAATAAAACATTAAAAAAAATAAACATTTGTTTAATCGAACAACTTTAGAGGAATGTTTATGTATATGTTGACCAAACTAGTATTGAATAACCAGACTCATGTCATCAAACCTGTCATTAATAATTGATATTCCTGTATAAAATCGCTGGGTAAATAAAGCCACACCGTAACAGCCTACAATGTTTATTTCATTTAATCCTGTGTTTTAAAGCACAACAGTTGTGTAATGTTTTCTATCTAAGAATTGTTTTAGAACCATAAGTAAAATTATAATCCTTGTATATTAAAGTAGTAAATATGTTTAGTACAGACATGTTGGCCTGCTGAAAGGTTTGTCCATGTACTGTAAAGAATATGGATCAAATAGTTGGTTGTAGCTGTTCTTGATTAATTGTAATGTATGAGTGTAATTGGATATGGAGGCTCCTCTTCCTCTGGGAAATACCCCAGGGATTCCCTACAGTCCCAATCAGGCACGCATAAACAAAGAGCAGTTCAGAACAACAGGGACTATGGCGACATCCTGGAGGCCATCTACAGGAAGTCATGTAGCTTTGATGCCTGGTTGTTCCTCATGAAGGTCCTTCACAAGGATTTACAGGCAATGTGCAGATCTATGAAGTTTAGCCTTTAAAAGGTATAGTCCTTAGCTATTAGTCCTTAGGATGAGCTTTTTGTGGAATTAAAAGAATAAACTAAGCCATGCTGGACCCTAGGTGCATTTACTAATATGTAGCTATTCAATTCATATTACTTTGAAATATTTCCATCACAAGCCATGGTCAATAGCTTTCTCTATAAGCAGCTGGATATTCCAGCGGAAGTTGTTAAAATAGTCTTTCAGAGTGTCCATTGGCCGGGTCGGGGGGGGTAAGATAGAGCACAGATTGCCAAGTTCAATCACCATAAGCAGAAGGAAAAGTAAAGGGGTTAAAAGTTATCAGCTACCACTAACATGAACGCTTAATTCCTGAGGGAGATTCTGGAGAAACACTGGGCTTTGTTAACCTGGCATCAGCCAGATCTATGTGTAGAATCAGAATTAGAATCAGCTTTAATGGCCAAGTATGACGCATACAAGGAATTTGACTCCGGCAACTTTTCTCACTAGTACAGACTTAAATAAGCGAAATAAAAATAAATACAAAAAATAATAATGGATAATATATACACCAAGCTGGGGTTATTGTACAGATATTTTATTCAGCAGTGTAGAGTTAGAGTATATTGTTATGTGAATGGACTCAGACTCTGTGACTATACAGAGTTCATCAGAGCGACAGCCTGGGGGAAGAAACTGTTCTTGTGTCGGCTGGTTTGTTGTACCGCGCTCTGTAACGCCGGCCTGAGGCGAGGAGCCTAAGCAGATAGTGGCCGGGGTGTGAGGGGTCAGTGGTGATTTTCCTGGCCCACTTCCGGACCCTGGACCGTCACCGCTCCCGAATGGAGGGAAGATCAGTACCTATGATCCATTCAGCAGACCTGACTGTTCTCTGCAGTCTCTCCTTGTCTTGCCTGGTGGCAGATCCGAACCAGAAAAAGATGGATGAGGTCAGGACAGACTGGACTATTGCTGTGTAGAAGATGATCAGCAGTTCTTGAGGCAGGTTGAACTTTTTGAGCTGACGCAGAAAGTACAGCCTCTGCTGGGTCTTTTTCCTTATAGTCAATGTGGGAGGTCCACTTCAGGTCCCGTGTGATGGTGGATCCTAGGAACCTGAAAGACTCCACTGTGGGGACTGGCCTGTTGAGGATTATGAGAGGAGATGTTGATGGGGGGTCACTTCCTGAAGTCCACTGTCATCTTCACAGTTTTGAGCGGGTTTAGCTCCAGGTGGTTCTGACTGCACAGGTGGTTGGTGAAGGAGCTCTGGGACGATGGTGTTGAATGCAGAGCTGAAGTCCACAAAAAGGACCCGAGAGTAAGTCCCTGCTGAGTCTATGTGTTGCAGGATGTAGTGGAGAGCCATGTTGACTGCATCATCCACTGACCTGTTTGCTCTATAGGCGAACTGCAGGGGGTCTAGCAGGAGATCTGTGATGCCCTTCAGGTGGGTCAGCACCAGTCGCTCAAAGGATTTCATGACCACAGATGTCGATCTGAGCAGTCGCTACAGAGCGACTGCTCTGTAGTCATTTAATCCTGTGACAGAGGACTTCTTGGGAACCGGGATGATGGTGGAGCGTTTGATGCAGGAGGGGACCTCACACAGCTCCAGGGAGTTATTGAAGATCTGAGTGAAGATGGGAGCCAGCTGGTCAGCACAAACTTTCTGACAAGATGGAGACACACCATCGGGTCCCGGTGCCTTCTTAATCCTGTCTCTGAAATAGTTGACGCACTTTCTGTTCACAGATCCTCAGTGCAGGCAGGGGGTTGGCTACATGGGTGGTTCGGGGTGATGCTAGGCCTTTTGTGATGGATATGGTGGGGGAAGTGGAAGTTGTGAAGGTCGTTTCAAACCTGGAGAAAACGTTGCTGAGGTTTTCAACCAGGCGGGGGCTCCCCACAGGGTGGGGGGATGGTCTCCTATAGTTGGTAATGGTCTGCAGGCCCTTCCAAACTGCAGAAGAGTCATTGGCAGAAAAACGGTCCTTCAGCTTTACACTGTAGTTCCTTTTTGCTGCCTTGATCTCCTTTGTCAGCTTGTTCCTGGCCTGCTTGTACAGGTCCCGATCCCCCCTCCTGTAGGCCTCCTCTTTGTCTTGGCGTAGCCGTTTCATTTCTGCAGTGAACCATGGTTTGTTGTGTTTGAACGTATAGAAGGTTTTGGTCTGCACATACATGTCATCACAAAAGCTGATGTAAGATGTCACAGTCTCAGTCAGTCTGTCCAGGTCTGAGGCTGCTGCTTTAAAGACGCTCCAATCATTACAGTCAAAGCAGGCCTGTAACTGCACAGATCTTACTGCAGGTTTAGCAGATTTCAGCTTATGCCTGTAAGATGGGATGAGGTGGACCAGGCAGTGGTCAGAAAGTCCCAAAGCAGCACGGGGGACAGAGCGATATGCATTTTTTTATTTTGGTGTAGCAGTGGTCTAAAGCAGGGGTGGGCAAACTTTTTGATTCGTGGGCCACATTGACTTCTAACATTTGACAAAGGGGCCGGAACAGTAGCAGATAGATGGCATGCTTTGGTAACATCACCTAATTGGAGGAAAAATACACATCTTGGGATATAGAAAAAACATGTGCTTTAATTTCCAATGAAAATGAAGAAAAGCATTACAATAAAATCTCTGACTTCCAAATGAGTCTTTAAACACTGAAAATCAAATAAATGTTATCCTTCAGGATATCACCATCACTCATCCTCCTGACTGTCTTTTTTTTTTTTTTTTAAACGGTAGGAGATGCAGATGTACTTGTCCTGTTCCTTTTATTCAATGTGTTTCCCCGGTGCCAAAAGTCAACAACGATCAGCGCAAGGATGAAACAGTTGCAGCAAGTTAGTCTGTGAAGCGTTATATTTGATCTGCGCGCACTGTTTATTTTAACAGCGTGCGTATTGCTGGATTGTAAATTCTATATTAAAGTGTTCCTCTATTGTGGATTAACTCCAAAACTGTCAATTAGCTCTATTCACGGTTGAGGATCCAGCTTTCCTCCACAGGGTCGACAGAGTGATATCCTGTTCCAGAAAACAAAGCAGAAAATACAACAACACAGATCTGTTTGTCATGAGACTGACCTGCAGGACGGCTCACCAAGTGTGTGCGCTGACTCACAGACCTGATCTCTTTTTATTGAACACAAAGACAAAAAGAATCACATGACATGGTCACTCCCAGTACATAAAACATTCATTGTGTGCCCCTTATCATCTACTTCCCTAAGTCTGTTTTTCCCCCAAAATGATTTACAGACACCCGCTTTTATGGGGGTCTTAACCTAAACTATCTTTCTTCCTGTTTCTACACAACTGGGCAATTTCCTAAACACAACTTGGTATTTATGACTGTTGTAAAAGCCTGGTACTCATTTAAGATTGTTTTTACTTCAGTATCACGGAGACACACATTTTAATGGGAGCAGTGTTGTTGGCCTCTTTTTTTAGCCAGCAATGTCTGGAGTTAGTTTTGTTGTGGTGATTCTCAGGATGGATTTGAGGTTGTGGCTGGCTTTGTTGATGTTCATGACGCTGAAGCACTCTTCACACACGACGGTAGAGCCGATTAAAGCCAACATCATCTGCGCTTTTCGCCTTAGATTTGGAAACGCGGCATCATTGAGTGAAGCATAGAAGTCATTTAGTTTAAGAGAGCTGAACTTCTCTTTTAAGGCAGGGTCGGACTAAAGGTCGACCAGTTCGAGCTGAAGCTCCTCTGGAGCTGTTTCGGGGTCTTGTGACAGAGGAAAAGCCACCAATTGCAGTGACTTGTAAATTTTGTCGAAATCCAAAAGTCGACGGCAGAATTCTCCGTGCAGTGCATCCAGTGACTCACTATTTTTTCTTTACTTTACTTTTGCTCCGGCCTCTTTCAGCGTGGCTAGTGTAGGAAAATTAGTGAATAATCAAACGCTTTCACGTTTGTGTACATTTCATGCACAAACTGCTCCTTCCCCTGGAGTTTCACGTTGAGCTCATTCAAGTGTGAAAATACGTCCGTAGCAAACACAAAGTCACACATCCAGCTCTTGTTGCTCAGCTCAGAAAATTCATCAGTCTTCCCCTGTCGTTCCAAATACACGGCAATCTCCTCTTTGAGCTCCCACACGCGTTGAAACACTTTGCCGAAACTCAACCAGCGGACACGTGAGTGATAAAGCAGGTCCTGGTGATCCGCATCAATTTTCTCCAGGAACGCAATGAACTGACATCCGTTCAAACAAGTCCTCTCCCCGTATTTGTCATTTCAGAGACTCCATTGTCAAAAACTCCTCCATTTTAAAAAAAAGTTTTGTTTATTCCTCGGCTAAAAATGAGGAGCTGAGCAGTGTCTTTGACATTGTTGCTTTCTTCCAGTGCTAAAGAATAAAAAGTGAATGACTTTGCCTTTTTGTCTAATCTGCTGGTGATATCTTCACCTATTAGTTCCATAGGGCGAGTCACTGTCCGCCGTCATAAAATGATTTCCTCAAATTTGTCTATACTCTTTAAAAACCGCCACAGTTTCTTGGCATATCAGGCAAACAGCAGATGATCGGTGTTCAGTAAAAAAAATATTTAGTTGTCCACTCCTTATTGAACACTCGACATTCTCTGTGCACTTTCCTTTTCTTGGGTCTGCTCATCTTCATAGAGGGGCGTTGGGTCAAAGGGTAAAGTGCAAACATGGAGTAATAGGCCTACGCGTCACCTCAACAAAGCCAATATATCTAGAGTGCGCCATCTAGTGAGGAAACATCAGAATTGCAGGGGAAATAAAACATTAACAAGGTTAATTTATTAAATTTTTTCAAGTTTGGTGGGCCAAATCAAAACGTTTAACGGGCCGCATTTGGCCCCCGGGCCGTAGTTTGCCCAATCCTGGTCCAACTGGCACTACTCTTACACCATCTCTGTTGACTAAAAGCAGTAACATGAGACAAAAATTGTGCCGGTATTTAGGCTTAGGAAAAGTTTACCACCCAGTTTAGGCAGCATTACTGAACAAGACCGGACTCCAACTTACGAGTGGCCGCAGGAGGACTGCGGCACCAGAGCTACGGTATTCGGTACGCCACACGCCCACCAGTCAGGCAGGTATTCAGTGCTACACTCCTCTCCCTTTCCTACGGGTTAATCCTTGATAAATTGTTCTCCGTCTAGCAGTATGCTTAAGTTCAGCGAGTTGTCTCGTCTGATTTGAGCAAATAGTCTGTTTGGATTGAGCACTGCTTCATAGCTGTGAATTCACTCTTCTCACCCTGACTGAAATAATTTTGATAAAAATAATTCCAACCATTTCTTCTTCAGCAGCTCTTCCATGGGTAAAATAAAGTTGTAGCGTTGATGTGTTATCTCCACAAATACCGAACGCATTCTGTTAGCTTCAGCTATACTAACTGGCCAAAGCAAACCTTCTAGGAGGCGGTCCCAGCACCACTGAGTGAGATAAAGCTGGATGGTACCGTATGTTCTGACCTTCGAATGTAAAGCGTTTTCAGAACTGAATTTTGCCATTTGAATTTTATGTAGAAAATTAAGTTGGAAGAAAATACTCAATTTTTTTATGTTTCTCAGGGAAATACCATATTTTTTACCCTGAGTTTTAGTTCGGCTCATCAGACCAGAAGGTTGTTTTTGTTTTATTAGCTGAGCTGCTTATTTTAATCAGAACTCCTTTCAAGGTGTTCAACCTGGTGCTCCCTGCAAATGTATATTGTCCAAATATTGATGATCCTTCCTGTTTGGCAATTATTTTTTTTACTTTACTCTCAAATTATTGACATACTGTCCCATTTAGGGGGGTACATTAAGTTAGTACTCAACCCGCATTTGAGACTTAGTAGTACTTGAAAATATTGTGGTTGTGGTTAAACTAAAACAACATACTTTGGTATTTGTGATGCCTGGTGCTTCTGTCATCTGACAGCTGAAGAATAAACATTATTTTCACCGGTCCAGCATTTCTGCTCTCATCTTGACTTTTTTACCACCCAATATTTAATTATGATTTCTGTAGGCAACACAGGATTTCTGTCATGGAATGGTTTTGGACCAAAAATGTAGCGTAGAGTCCTATCAAAGTAATTGGATTTTGCGAAAAATAATTTTTGTACCTCCTTATTTCAGCAGTTTCCCATTGAAGTTTAGTAAACCATCACCCTTTTTTGGGCTGCACGGTGGAACAGTGGATAGCACTGTTGCCTTGCAGCAAGAAGGTTGTGAGTCCAGCCCAGGGTCTTTCTGCATAGAGTTTGCATGTTCTCCCTGTGCATGCGTGTCTTCCCTCCGGGTACTCCAGCTTCCTCCCACACTCCAAAAACATGATTGTCAGGTTATTTGGTCAATCTAAATTGTCCTTAGGTGTGAGTTTGTACGTGAATGGTTGTTTGTCCTGTCTGTCTCTGTGTTGCCCTGCAATGTGTAATGGCATTTAAGAGTCTTAATAAAGATTAGAGAGATTCCTTTAAGTGTTTGGAGGTTTTAATAAAAGTTGAATTGATCATACAGGAGAACAGCACAGATCACAGTGAATGCTGAATGCTGCCCCCTCCTAACTCCTACCTCCTAACTACCCCCCTACGTCCCAACTACCTACTCCCTAACAGCTTTCCTTAGATGAGAACAGTAGGTAGTATTGAGGTACTGTTAGTAGGAAGAATTGCGCGCTGTCTCTGCGTAGCAAGGCTAGTTATATGATTTCTTTCTGTGTTTCCGCCTCATGTGATACAAAATCAACTACCGTTGACTGAGTCAGCACAGGACGGCGCGGCTGACCAGATACCCGTGACCCCGCGCCCCCCCCATGCACAGCACAATCACTGCGATCCTCCCTTAGACTCAGTGTCCCATAAGTGACTTTTGACATATACAAAACAATGGCAATAGCTTGGGTTATATGTAATACAATAAGAGAAACTCTCAAAAATAAGTTTGTCAGAAGAATCAAAATTTTCTCAGGCAGTGATGTCTTCTTTAACCTCGAACTCAACACTTGTTGTCTGGCTCCTCTGCTCTCAGTTTTAATAATACTAAAAGATTAATCATAACAATAAATTTTTCGATCACAGTCTCCTACCCATTTATCTAATCTCAAAGATAAATCAAAATACTAAGAAAAATTAACAATCAACACTAACAATTACTAACGTAAGAGACGGGCAGCATTCAAAAAGAAAGACAATAAAAGTGGTTCAAATAATTTCAAATATTACATGTAACATTGAATCATATCTAACAAAATTATCTAATCTAAGCATCCATCTTAATGACATTATCTGAACTTCATAACAGCATCCCATACAAAAATCCCGCTAGGGCGTAAGATAAGCAACCTCCCAGCTATGGTCGTGTTGTCCTTGCGCACGACAGGCGGGCAAAAGTATGAGACGGCCCCTAGCCCCAAGGTGGCACTCCTGTTTGGTTCCTCATTAGTCAGGATGCATAAACGTAACTGCAAAACAAAGAAAAGGGGCACAATGTTAGGCAGTATCAATCCAGTTAACAACAAAAATCAAAACAATTCTAAATATAAATTGAAACATGTACTCTTCCCATAAATGAGTCAGGCATCCACAGCGTGAACCTCAAAATCAAGATCAGTCACTCTTTGCTCAGCACCACAGTGACCTTTTAAGAGGTTATACAAAAGAACAAATCAGTAGTAATCAACCATAATATAAAACAAACAAGGGAAAATATTGTATTCAATTATTCTAATGATTAGACATGTTAAAAATCAAGACAAAAAAAATAAAAATCTAAAATTCTGTCATCCTTTTTCATTCTTAACTAACAACTAAGTATGAAAAACTAAAGAACAAAACAAATATCAAAACTTAACTGAATAAAGGACTAAAACTAAAACAAAACATTACTGTAAATGAAATTGATTTGAATAAATGAAATGGAGCACCCCTCCCTGGCTGCCACCTTATCGCGGTGGAGGGGTTTGAGTGTCCCAATGATCCTGGGAGCTATGTTGTCTGGGGCTTTATGCCCCTGGTAGGGTCACCCATGGCAAACTGGTCCTAGGTGAGGGATCAGACAAAGCGCAGCCCGACGACCCCTATGATGAACAAAATAAATGGATCTAGTGTTCCCTCGCCCGGACGCGGGTCACCGGGGCCCCACTCTGGAGCCAGGCCTGGAGGTGGGGCACGTTGGCGAGCGCCTGGTGGCCGGGCCTTTTTCCATGGGGCCCGGCCGGGCTTAGCCCGAAGAGGAAACATGGGCCCCCCTTCCCATGAGCTCACCACCTGTGGGAGGGGCCATAGGGGTCGGGTGCCGTGCAAGACGGGCGGTGGCCGAAGGCGGGGACCTTGGCGGTCCGATCCTCGGCTGCAGAAGCTGGCTCTTGGGACGTGGAACGTCACCTCTCTGGTGGGGAAGGAGCCGGAGCTGGTGTGCGAGGCTGAGAGGTTCCGACTGGACATCGTCGGCCTTGCCTCGACGCATGGCTCTGGCTCTGGAACCCGTCTCCTCGAGAGGGGTTGGACTCTCTTCCACTCTGGAGTTGCTCCCGGTGAGAGGCGCCGAGCTGGGGTGGGCATACTTGTTGCCCCCCATCTCGGCGCCTGTACGTTGGGGTTTACCCCGGTGAGTGAGAGGGTAGCCTCCCTCCGCCTACGGGTGGGGGGACGGGTGCTGACTATTGTTTGTGCTTATGCACCGAACAGTAGATCAGACTACCCACCCTTCTTGGAGTCCTTGGAGGGGGTGCTGGAGAGTGCTCCTTCTGGAGACTCCCTCATTCTCCTGGGAGACTTCAACGCTCACGTTGGCAATGACAGTGAGACCTGGAGAGGCGTGGTTGGGCGGTATGGCCCCCCCGATCTGAACCCGAGCGGTGTTTTGTTGTTGGACTTCTGTGCTCGTCATGGATTGTCCATAACGAACACCATGTTCAAGCATAAGGGTGTTCATGTGTGCACTTGGCACCAGGACACCCTAGGCCGCGGCTCGATGATCGACCTGGTTGTCGTTTCATCTGACCTGCGGCCGCATGTTTTGGACACTCGGGTGAAGAGAGGGGCGGAGCTATCCACCGACCACTACCTGGTGGTGAGTAGGCTCCGGTGGTGGGGGAAGACGCCGGACAGACCTGGTAGGCCCAAACGTGTTGTGAGGGTCTGCTGGGAACGTCTGGCGGAGTCTCCTGTCAGAAGGGGTTTCAACTCTCACCTCCGACAGGACTTCAAACACGTCCCGGGGGAGGCGGGGGACATTGAGTCCGAATGGGCCATGTTCCGTGCCTCCATTGTCGAAGCGGCTGACCGTAGTTGTGGCCGCAAGGTAGTTGGTGCCTGTCGTGGCGGCAACCCTCGAACCCGCTGGTGGACACCGGCGGTGAGGGATGCTGTCAAGCTGAAGAAGGAGTCCTATCGGGCCTTCTTGGCCTGTGGGACTCCGGAAGCAGCTGATAGGTACCGGCAGGCCAAGCGGAGTGCGGCTCGGATGGTCGCTGAGGCAAAAACTCGGGCGTGGGAGGAGTTTGGAGAGACCATGGAGAACGACTTCCGTATGGCTTCGAAGCGATTCTGGTCCACCATCCGGCGTCTCAGGGGGGGGAAGCGGTCTGCCGCCAACACTGTTTACAGTGGGGGCGGTGTGCTGCTGACCTCAACGCGGGACGTTTTGGGTCGGTGGATGGAATACTTCGAAGACCTCCTCAATCCCACCGACACGCCTTCCTGTTTGGAAGCAGAGTCTGGGGACTCTGGGACGGACTCTCCAATCTCTGGGGCTGAAGTCGCCGAGGTTGTTAAAAAGCTCCTCGGTGGTAAGGCTCCGGGGGTGGATGAGATTCGGCCGGAGTTCCTCAAGGCTCTGGATGTTGTAGGGCTGTGTTGGTTGACGCGGCTCTGCAATATTGCGTGGACATCGGGGGCAGTTCCCTTGGATTGGCAGACCGGGGTGGTGGTCCCCCTCTTTAAAAAGGGGGACCACAGAGTGTGTTCCAACTACAGGGGGATCACACTTCTGAGCCTCCCTGGTAAGGTCTATTCAGGGGTTCTGGAGAGGAGGGTACGACGGATAGTCGAACCTCGGATCCAGGAGGAACAATGCGGTTTTCGTCCTGGCCGTGGAACACTGGACCAGCTCTACACCCTCGGCAGGGTCCTGGAGGGTGCGTGGGAGTTCGCCCAACCAGTCTACATGTGCTTTGTGGACTTGGAGAAGGCGTTCGACCGTGTCCCTCGGGGTGTCCTGTGGGGGGTACTCCGGGAGTATGGGGTACCAGGCCCTCTGATACGGGCTGTTAGGTCCCTATATGACCGGTGTCAGAGTCTGGTTCGCATTGCCGGCAGTAAGTCGGACTCGTTTCCAGTGAGAGTTGGACTCCGCCAAGGTTGCCCTTTATCACCGATCCTGTTCATAACGTTTATGGACAGGATTTCTAGGTGCAGCCAAGGTGTTGAGGGGATCCGTTTTGGTGACCTCAGGATCGGGTCTCTGCTTTTCGCAGATGATGTGGTCTTGTTGGCTTCGTCTGAACGTGATCTACAGCTCTCGTTGGAGCGGTTCGCAGCCGAGTGTGAAGCGGCTGGGATGAGGATCAGCACCTCCAAATCCGAGACCATGGTCTTGAGTCGGAAAAGGGTAGGGTGCTCTCTTCGGGTTGGGGATGAGGTCCTTCCTCAAGTGGAGGAGTTTAGGTATCTGGGGGTCTTGTTCACGAATGAGGGAAAAATGGAGCGGGAGATCGATGGACGGATTGGTAGGGCGTCTGCAGTCATGCGGGCGCTGTACCGGTCTGTCGTGGTGAAGAGAGAGCTGAGTCGAAAGGCGAAGCTCTCGATTTACCGGTCGATCTACGTTCCTACCCTCATCTATGGTCACGAACGCTGGGTGGTGACCGAAAGAACGAGATCGCGGATACAGGCGGCTGAAATGAGTTTCCTCCGTAGGGTGGCTGGGCTCTCCCTTAGAGATAGGGTGAGAAGCTCGGTCATCCGGAGGGAGCTCAGAGTAGAGCCGCTGCTCCTCCACATCGAGAGGAGCCAGTTGAGGTGGCTCGGGCATCTAGTCAGGATGCCTCCTGGACGCCTCCCTGGTGAGGTGTTCCGGGCATGTCCCACCGGGAGGAGACCCAGGGGAAGACCCAGGACCCGTTGGAGAGATTATGTCTCCCAGCTGGCCTGGGAACGCCTCGGGATTCCTCCCGAGGAGCTGGCCCAAGTGGCCGGGGAGAGGCAAGTCTGGGTCTCCTTGCTTAGGCTACTGCCCCCGCGACCCGACCCCGGATAAGCGGAGGAAGATGGATGGATGGATGGATGGATAAATGAAATGGAATAATAAATGAATAATACAAATTTAAAATGTAACTGAAAAATGAAAAAAACAAAAAAAACTACAACAAAAACAAATTTAATTGAAAATGATTGAATGAAGAGTAATGTCAGGGAAAAAAAGATAAAAATGAAAAGTCAAATCAAACCCCTCTTTTCTCTGTCATCTCTGGGATGAGACCGCTAAACCTCCTTAGAAAAATACAATACATCAGTCACAGGGAAAAAACATCAGACAACCTAATTCACAAAGTGATTTAAAGGAAGTCGTCATACACCTGTTAAACTAATTAATTATATAACTCGAGGTCATTCAGCAAGTCCATACCTATTTCATCTTCAAACAGTTCTTCTCCATCTCGTCGAATCGAGTCTGCATCAGGTCCGTAGGTGACCTCTGCATCAGTTCAGCTCAGGCGACCTCTCGTCCCTGCTGCAAAGTCCAAACGACGCCCCCTATCAAAAAACAGAACACAAAAAATATCAAAATCACAATATCACAGTCGTAATTGCTCTGGATCCCCAGAGCGTTGACTAATGTGTCTCCTTCTCCATGTCTTCACGTCCCATGATTCGATGATTAGTGAGAAGAAAAAAAAAAGTTGAATCACAGTTTTTCAAATCAAGTTTTGTGTCAGAGTTTACTTCTCTCAGTTTTTCTGCTTCAGCAGTGGTAGGTTTGTCCAAAATCGACCCAGTCACTCTTTCAGACTACTGGTATGCACCCAAGTGGCTCTCTCAGTGACTTTGACAGCGGTGAAGGTCACCAGAAGAACTTGAAAAGGCCCTTGCCAGTTTTTAGTTCTCCAGTGTTTTCACCTCAGATCCCCAATCAAAAGATCCTAGGTTACCCAGTCTCCAGGTCTGATCGGATGGAGTGGTCCCGCTGCCACTTGTTGGTGCACCTGGTTAAGAGTCTCAGAGAGATTTTTGCAGTGAGAAATCATTATCATCACATACGTCTGTAGAGAGGTGTGGTCTTGCAGGTGGGCTTAACCCCACCTCAGGAGGTCTGCCAAAAGAAATCTCAAAAGGACTCAGGTTATTTTCAGCCCCTTTTCTCATTCTCATGTAAAACAAAGCCAGAGGCAAAGCTCTGACCCAAGAAAGTCCTGTTTCCTCACAACACTTAGAAAGCTTAGCTTTCAAAGTGCCGTTTTCACGTTCGACAGAAAACCACACCCCCTCTCCTGTTTTACAACTGGCTTTTTCCCATGCTGTTATCTCAGAAGAGGTGGCAAAACTTTGCATAGCAGTTAAATCAGACATGTCAGGTAATTCATCTATCTGCTCAATCGCAGCACAGGTAGTCATCACCGGTTGAACTGCGGCAGCTTTGGCGGCAGCATCAGCCCTGGCATTTCCAAGACTCACAGCATCCTTGGACATTGTGTGAGCAGCACAATTCACAACAGCAATTTTGGATGGCAACAAAATCACATCAAGGAGGTCAGCAACCTGTGATGCATTCAAAATCGGCTTACCATCAGACTTAAAGAACCCTCTGTGCTTCCACAGAGCTCCAAAATGGTGGACCACGCCCACCGCATAGCTGCTGTCACTGTATATGGTAACTAGTTTATCTTTAGCCAGCTCACAGGCCTTCGTCAACGCAACCAACTCTGCCGTCTGGGCAGAAAAATGAGACGGAAGGCTTACTGCACACAAAGTACAATGGTCAGAACAAACAGAATAACCCACTCTGCTTTTACCCCTGGAATCTCTGAAAGCTGTGCTTTCAACGTAGAGAATCATGTCTGGATTCTCCAGTGGGGTGTCTGACAAATCAAGGCGAGGTTTACACAGTACCTCAAATTCCCTTTGGCAGTCTTTGTAGCTGCCCACTTGGAATTACCACTCAAGACGCAGAGAGCTTCGACTGATGCAACTTTTATTCTCTCCTCTTTGTATCGCCGACAATATGACACCGTGAAAACTATAAAAGTGCATAAAACAAATGCCATTATATCACATTTCAGTAGAAAATGCAGATATCATGTTCACATTTTACTTAATAGAAAATCATTTGATGAACTCAAATTATGACATTAACATGAAATCAAAACCTTTAAACAATTTATGTTTCAGCTTTTAATAGATAAAATAAAGGTTTTCTGTTTCTTAAATAAAATAAACAAACCTAAGCAACCACTTGCACCAACCTCTTTCTGCTTCCAAGGGCGCTAATTTGCTGAACCTGCTAGCAGCTTCCTCCATGCACCTCTCATAGCCAATCTTTCCACGTGGCAACAAAAGACACGCATACACAAAAAAAAAACGAATTTGTACAGGAAGAACTGCACACTTCAAAATAAAGGCGCAAAAATAAAACGCCTTTGCTGGCATTTACACTCCCACCAAATCCTGATATAATGAATGAAAGTACACAAAGCAAGTGAATTGTACAGGATTTCTTGACCCTAATTAATGGATGCCTGTATTTAGAACTGTTAGAGATATGTAAGTGAGTGTACTTCATACAATAAAGTAGTGTATATACACAACTATTAATGTCTTATCATATTTTGTTTCATTTAATTCTCAAGGAGTAATACTAGCTTTTGGATTGGTCTCTCAATAACTGAGGGTTTGGAGGGGGCATCTTGCTTTCTTTGAGGCTTTCTCTCCCCAACTCGTACTTTGACTCGACGGACTAAGCCATCATGGTCTGGAACAGTCTCCACCACTCGTCCTAGCTGCCAATGGTGTCGTGGGAGATTGTCGTCTTTGATAATGACAATATCATTGACTTTCAGGTTACGCCGAGGTAAGTGCCATTTCTGTCTTGTGGATATGTTGAGCAGATACTCCCTTTTCCAGCGACCCCAGAACTGTTCGATGAGATACTGGACTCTTCTCCATCTTTTTGTAGCGTATAAATCTTCCTTCACGAACACTCCGGGAGGTAGAAGCGCAACTTTTGTTTTCATCATGATGAGGTGATTCGGCGTTGAAGGTTCCAGTGCATGAGGATCATTGATTCCACCAACTGATAGTGGGCGACTGTTGACAATAGCCATGGCCTCATATAGCAGTGTTCTGAGTGAGGCATCATCAAGTCGACCTGGGCACTGTGCAAACGCAGCATTCAACACATTCCTAACCGTTCTTATTTGCCTTTCCCAGACACCTCCTGCATGGCTGGCGAAAGGGGCGTTGAAGACAAATTCGCACTGCTTTTCAGATAGGAAGGTCTCCAATTGTTTAGCGTCGCATTGTTTGAGTGCTTCCTTGAATTCGTTCCTTGCACCAACGAAGTTGGAACCTTGGTCGCAATGTAATTGTTGGACAGCTCCTCTAAGGCTGATGAAGCACCTCAATGCATTAATGAAGGAGTCAGTAGACATATCCTCAAGCATCTCGATATGGACAGCTCTTGAGTACAGACATGTGAAAATCAGACCATATCTTTTATGTTCTTTGCGGGCTGTCTTTACAATGAACGGGCCGAAGCAGTCCATGCCGCTAAATGTGAAAGGTGCTGAGGTTTCAAGGCGTTCTTTAGGGAGTTCAGCCATCCGCTGGCTCTCTGCAGGTCGTCGAAGTTTCCTGCAAAGCACACAGGTGTGTATCAGTTTGGCCACCAGTTTGCTCCCACCAACGATCCAAAATCCATTTATTCTAAGCTCCATTTGTGTCTGGCTTCGACCTTGATGACATGTCTTAGCATGGTAGTGGAACACAATCAACTTGGTTATGTGACTGTTGCTTGGTAAGATGAGTGGGTGCTTCACCTTGTGGCAGAGGGACGAGCGCTTTAATCTCCCACCAACACATAGAAGTCCTTCAGACCAGATGGGATCAAGACTGAAGAGAGCGCTTGAGTTTGGAAGGTTCTTTTCGGCTTGAAGCATCTTTATTTCATGAGGGAAGGCTTGTTGTTGGACAATCTTAATCACTGCTTCAGCAGCTTTCTCACGTTCCCCGATAGTCACATGTTCTGTGTGTTTTTGTTGTGACCTCAGTCTTTTGATTCTTGCAACCACTTTTATGAGTTTCGTCCAAGAGGAAAAACGATTCAGACGATCGAGGATGTCATTGAAGGTATTGGCTTCGGTTGCAAGCACTTGAATTGTCTTGACTTCGGGATCACCGACGAGTAACTCAGCTGGAGTGCTGGGTGTTAGATGCAATTCACGTTCCCAGAGAAACTTTGGTCCTTGCAGCCAGTTTGTTGAGTGAATGTCTGAAGCATGAAGCCCTCGGGATGCATGATCTGCTGGGTTTTCTGAGGTGTCAACATAATGCCACTGATTGGGGTTACTGTTGTCTCTGATAAGTTGAACACGGTTTGCAACAAATATGTGGAACCTGCGAGCATCATTGTTGATGTAGCCAAGTACAACTTGAGAATCAGTCCAGAAGAACTCATTGTCGATTTTCATGTCAAGCTCAGCCTTTAACAGGACGCTTACCTTTGCCGAGACCACCGCTGCTGTGAGTTCAAGCCTCGGGATACTTGTGACCTTTGAAGGTGCGACCCTTGCTTTACCCATCACAAGACTGCAATGGACTTCGTCCTTGTCACTTATGTACCTGAGGTAAGAACATGCACCATATCCTACGCAGCTGGCATCCGAGAAATGGTGTAGCTCTACTCTGACAATGTTTTGGAAGTCATGTGGGTGGTAACATCTGGGAATTGAGACCTCCTTCAACTTGATAAGACCATTTATCCATTTCTCCCACTGTGGCTTCACATCTTCTGGGAGTGGGTCGTCCCATTTGATGCCTCTGTGACAAAGATCTTGGAGTATACGTTTTCCACTTAAGCTGAATGGAGCGATGAAGCCAAGTGGATCGTAAAGCGAGGCAATGACAGACAAACAACCACGTCGAGTCGAAGACTGATCTTTCAGGCTGATGTTAAAGCTGAAGGTGTCGTCCTTTATCGACCATTGAATGCCAAGAGCACGTTCTGAAGGGGTTGGATCAAGCCCAAGAGGTTCAATGGTTGATGCTCTTTCAGAAGGATCTAAGGTGGAGAGCGCAGCTTCTTTGTTCGAATTGAATTTGTGAAGGCGTAGGCCTCCTTTTTTGCACAACTCTTGTGACTGAGTGATCAGTTCCTTGGCTTCCTTGATTGATGAAACACTGACTAATCCATCATCAACGTAGAAGTTTTTCTCTACGAAGGTTGACGCTAGAGGATAGTCGGCTTGGTGTTGTCGTGCGAGATGCTTTAAACCAAAATTGGCGCATCCTGGAGACGATGCAGCACCAAAGAGATGAACCGTCATTCTGTACTCTTGAGGTTCCTTCTCCAAATTTCCATCTTTCCACCAGAGGAATTTCAGATAGTTTCTGGATTCAGGGGTGACGGCGAACTGATAGAACATTCTTTCAATGTCGCAGATTATGGCTACAGCTTCCTTCCTAAATCTGCAAAGGACTCCTACCAGCGGATTAATGAGATCAGGTCCAGTTAGCAGGGTGTCGTTTAGGGAGATACCATGGGATTTGGCCGAACAGTCGAAAACAACTCTTAGCTTGTCCGGCTTTCTGGGGTGATAGATTCCATGATGTGGCAGGTACCATTCGGTCAGCCCTTGAGATGTTGTAGGAGCAGGCTCTGCATCACCCTTGTTTATGGTTTCCTCCATGAATGTCCTGTACTGCTCGTAGTATTGTTTGTTGGCCTTTAGCTTTTTCTTAAGACACTGTAGACGAACTGCGGCCAACCTCTTGTTGTTTGGCAAGTGGGGGGGACTGTTGCCTTTGAAAGGGAGAGGCATTTCATAATGTCCGTCTTCCCTTTGTGTGATGTGGTTACTGAGGAACTGTATGAAATGGACATCTTCTTGGGACACGTATTTGTTCTCATGGGTTCTCTCAGCAAAGTCTGATTCCAGGGCTTTTAGAACATCTGTCGCTGATGGACCAGGCAACTCTTTTACTGTGAGCCGATGCACAAAGCTCTGGTTTCCTTGTCTGTCTAGGTGGGGGTTTGATGAGCCGATTATACTCCATCCTAGTTCTGACCTTTGTGCAAAGGGTTCATGCTTGTCACCTATGATGACTTCGAGAGGAGCCAGTGCTGATGGACAGTCATATCCAATTAAGAGCCCTACATCACAATCTTGGAGAGGTGGCAACTTATCCGCCAAGCTTCTGAGATGAGGCCACAGTAATGCCGTTTCCTTTGTTGGGATGTAGGACTTATCCACTGGGATAAAGTCACGGCTATAAGCTTGTTGTAGTTGGATACATCTCTCAGAGTGGAGTCCTCGAACTTGTAAACCATGAACGTTCTTACTCGAGATGACTGTGTCTATGGCCGTCATGGTACTGAGTTTCAGTTTTACTGGTTGGACATCCACATTCAGCTTATCAACTACATCCTCTAAGACAAATGTTGAGTCACTTTGTGTATCTAGTAATGCATAGGTGAGTATTTCTCTGTGAGGCTCTTGTACAGAAGACACAAAGACTGGAACAATACTTGAGGTGGCAGAAACGCGTTGTGTTGATGTATGAGACATGACCCTGAGTGTTTCCTGGCTTGCAGGTTCTTCCGTGGGAGTGGAGCTAATTGTTACCGCTTCTGCAGGTTTTTGCTTCCTGTTTTCATGCAAGCAGGTTGGATGACGACGCTCACAGATGTTGCATGTATGTCGCTTTTTACAATCCTTGGTGATATGACCCTTTCTTAAGCATCCAAAGCAGAGCCGATTTTCATGGATGAATGCTTTTTTATCTTCAACACTCTTAGCTGCGAAAGTGGGACACTTTGCGATTCCATGAGTTTCATTTTTACAAACAGAGCAAGGTGACTTTGGTTTACTAATGTTTGTGTCATGTTTCTCTGGAGCGGCACTCTTTGGTTGCATGTTGGTGTTGAAGACTTTGGCTCTCTTTGGGATTCGGTCATCTACAGGTTTGAAATTCATCAATAGTGGCGAAGCTATCGGGTTACAAGCTATCCGTGCTTCTCTATTCAGGAATTCTGTGAAGCATGCAAGCTCTGGATAGCTGCCAGATGTGTCAAGTTCATCTACAACAATTCGACTCCACTTGCGCACTATCCATTCTGGCAGTTTTTTAAGCAATTTGTGATTTTCTTCACAATCGTTTAGGATAGCTAGTCCTTTGACATGTGGGATTGCTTCAGAGCATCCTTTGAGGAAATCGGCAAACTCTCGTAGCGCTAGTGAGTCGTTTGTGCTGATCTTTGGCCATCTCATGAGTTTATCGCGAAATGCTCTCTGTATAATGAATGGGTTCCCATATCTGTCCTCTAAGACTTTCCATGCTCCCCTATATGCATTTTCTGAGTCTCGATAAAAGAAACCTTCTACAGCTTTGCGTGCTTCACCTGAGAGATAATTTTTTAGATAAAACATCTTCTCGCTTGCTGGAAGGGGTTTCCGATCAATCAGCGTTATGAACGACATTTTCCAATCTGTAAACTGTAAGGGGTCACCACTGAATGTGGTGGGTTCAGGGACTGGCAAGCGATTCATGCTTAATGAGTTGGCGATTGCTTCTGCTAAGCTGACAGACTCCTGATTCATTGTTATTTCAGGAATTGCTTGGTGGGGTTGGAATGATGCAGCATTTGGATTAAGTTGAGGTTCAGTTTGCTTTCTGTAGCAAGCAGTGTTAGTTTTGTTGTCAATTTCACCATTGTGGTTCTCAAACCCTTCAAAGCTGTCGTACGCTTTCACACGAGCTGTTGCTATAGCAACTTCTTTGTCTGCTTGTAACTGCTGTAGTTTTGCTCTTTCTTGTTCCAACTGTTGTTGCATTTCCACCTCCTTTAGTTTAATATCTGACAACATTTTCGCCTCTTTGAGTTTCCATTCACTTTCCAACTTGTGAAGATGGGCTTTCTGCGCTCGAATTTCTTCCATAGCCTTTGATTGCTCCAGCTTGGCAGCAAGCTCTGCTTCTGCATCTACTCTACTGCCGTGGGTACTGGTTGAGCCAGAGTGATAGCTCAGTTGATCTGACGACTCTAATGAGCTTGCAGTTTCAGTTACGCTGTGGCCAAAGACAGACCCATATTCCTTTTTGCTTAACATTTCTCTGACTCTTTCTTTCTCAAGTTGGTTATTATATTTCTCATTAACAGTCTTTAGACGGTTACTTATAAGGTTACAGACCTCCTTTGTCAGTGTGACACAGGCGTCCATTTTGTTGACAATGTCAGGTGTGGTATTGCTGTTACGTAAGATAGGTTCATACTGTGACCTTAAAGCGTCGTGCCTTGCTTCAATATTTTGCTGCATTTTATTGAGGTCTTCTACTGAGCAGAGGGATTTTAGTTTTGTTCTAGTTTCCCTTGCTACTAGCCTCCAGGATTCATAAGCTTTGTTGAATGATTTTTCACGTTTTTTGATATCTTGGTTTTGTAACTCTTGGCCTTTCTCTGTTAATTTTCTTTCACGTGAGCTCAATTCGCGTGGTGCGTTTGTGGGGTTGTCTGTTTTCTCTATCGGTGAGCTGGATTTGCATGGTGTGCTTTTGGTGTTTTCTATTTGCTCTTCTGGTTGTGACATTTTGTTTCTGTAGCTGTTTTAAGTCGACTGTAGCTTTAAATGTCTTATTACCTGACTGTATACTTTTAAGCTGTAGTTAATCTTTACCACAGAGTAATGCTGTCAAGTATTTACAGATTATGGACATTCAAAGAGATGATTAGCATAAAACAGCATCAACAATATTCAGAAATTAGCTATGTAGACAATAGCTAAAGAGCATCAACCTTTTTAAACCTTTTCATAAACAGACATGTAATGAATTATTATTGCACAAAACACGTGTCGATTACCAAAAATATTAACCAGATTCCTTAGTATTATGTGTTGGAAGTCCACAAATTATTTTTGGCCTCGTAATATTATTTAGGCTTTTCAGTTACACATTAAGCTTGTGCACGCGTGTAAGTAGTCCCGTGTTGCTTCTTGTTACTCAATGTCTCTTTCAATATCCAGAGTCGTGTGTTTTAATGTTCTGTTCTTTCTAACCTTGTAATTGCAGTTGTGGATGTGAGTGAAGTCAGCTGACTGGTAACAGATTGGTAGCTGGATCTCTGACGAATGACGTCAGGTTCTCTGCAGGGATGGCAGGTCTCTTGCAGTCAAAAGAGTTTTCACTGTAGCTGCCCACTTGGAATTACCACTCAAGACGCAGAGAGCTTCGACTGATGCAACTTTTATTCTCTCCTCTTTGTATCGCCGACAAATGACACCGTGAAAACTATAAAAGTGCATAGAAACAAAATGCTCATGATATCACCATTTCAGTAGAAAATCAGATATCAAGTTTACATTTATTACTTCATATAAAATCATTTGATATGAACACAAATCATGACATATAACATGAAAATCCACACTTACACAATTTATGTTAGCAGCTTGAAATAGATAAAAATAGAAGGTTTTCTGTTTTATTTAAATAAAATAAACAAACCTAAGCAACCACTTGCACCAACCTCTTTCTGCTTCCAAGGGCGCTAATTTGCTGAACCTGCTAGCAGCTTCCTCCATGCACCTCTCATAGCCAATAAACTCTGAAGCAGCGTAGCCGTGTCAATTCACTGAGAACGTAACCGGAAGTGTAGCGACAACAAAGGAAGTGTACAGGAAGAACTGCACTCTTCAAAATAAAGGCGCAAAAATAAAACGCCTTTGCTGGCATTTACAGTCTTGGGGGTCTCCGTCATCCCCTATGGGTAGCAACCTAGCAGGATTGAGAACATCACATCTTACCTCATCAACCATTTGAATAAATGGTTTACCTGTGTCTGGCCAAGCCAGAACGGGGGGGCTTTGCAGAGCTTCCTTAAGCTCCTCAAATGACCGCAAAGCCTCAGGGGTCCACTGGACAGCATCAGAGGCTGTCATATTCCTGCCATGAATCAAATCAGAGAGTGGTTTTTCCAACACTGCGTAGTCCAGAATGAAATTCCGGCAATACGACGTCAAACCCAAGAAAGACACCATCTGTTTCTTGGTTACTGGTCTCTGCAACCGCTGAATAGCAGCAACTCTTTCGGAAAAAAGAAATTTCGACCCCTTGGAAACCACATGACCCCTAAAAATGACCTCTGATTTTGCAAACTGCAGCTTCGATAAGCTGGCTTTGTGCCCACAAGCATGCAAATGCTTCAACAACTTAACAGTGTCTCTCTCACACTGTGAA
>JAPXFQ010002866.1:0-23369 GCA_028564705.1 Apricaphanius iberus
AACTATCACTCCAGTGTTCTAATGGTACAATGTGTTTGCTCATTGGCTCAGAAGGCTAATTGATGATTAGAAAACCCTTGTGCAATCATGTTCACACATCTGAAAACAGTTTAGCTCGGTACAGAAGCTACAAAACTGACCTTCCTTTGAGCAGATTGAGTTTCTGGAGCATCACATTGTGGGGTCAATTAAACGCTCAAAATGGCCAGAAAAAGAGAACTTTCATCTGAAACTCGACAGTCTATTCTTGTTCTTAGAAATGAAGGCTATTCCATGCGAGAAATTGCTAAGAAATTGAAGATTTCCTACAACGGTGTGTACTACTCCCTTCAGAGGACAGCACAAACAGGCTCTAACCAGAGTAGAAAAAGAAGTGGGAGGCCGCGTTGCACAACTGAGCAAGAAGATAAGTACATTAGAGTCTCTAGTTTGAGAAACAGACGCCTCACAGGTCCCCAACTGGCATCTTCATTAAATAGTACCCGCAAAACACCAGTGTCAACATCTACAGTGAAGAGGCGGCTGCGGGATTCTGGGCTTCAGGGCAGAGTGGCAAAGAAAAAGCCATATCTGAGACTGGCCAATAAAAGAAAAAGATTAAGATGGGCAAAAGAACACAGACATTGGACAGAGGAAGACTGGAAAAAAGTGCTGTGGACGGATGAATCCAAGTTTGAGGTGTTTGGATCACAAAGAAGAACGTTTGTGAGACGCAGAACAACTGAAAAGATGCTGGAAGAATGCCTGACGCCATCTGTTAAGCATGGTGGAGGTAATGTGATGGTCTGGGGTTGCTTTGGTGCTGGTAAGGTGGGAGATTTGTACAGGGTAAAAGGGATTCTGAATAAGGAAGGCTATCACTCCATTTTGCAACGCCATGCCATACCCAGTGGACAGCACTTGATTGGAGCCAATTTCATCCTACAACAGGACAATGACCCAAAACACACCTCGAAATTGTGCAAGAACTATTTAGAGAAGAAGCAGGCAGCTGGTATTCTATCGGTAATGGAGTGGCCAGCGCAGTCACCAGATTTGAACCCCGTTGAGCTGTTGTGGGAGCAGCTTGACCGTATGGTACGCAAGAAGTGCCCATCCAACCAATCCAAATTGTGGGAGCTGCTTCTAGAAGCGTGGGGTGCAATTTCTCCAGATTACCTCAACAAATTAACAGCTAGAATGCCAAAGGTCTGCAATGCTGTAATTGCTGCAAATGGAGGATTCTTTGATGAAAGCAAAGTTTGATGTAAAAACAATCTTATTTCAAATAAAAATCATTATTTCTAACCTTGTCAATGTCTTGACTCTATTTTTTTTATTCATTTCACAACGTATGGTGGTGAATAAGTGACTTTTCATGGAAAACACAAAATTGTTTGGGTGACCCCAAACTTTTGAACGGTAGTGTAGATAGATAGATAAATACTTATCCCCAAAAAAGGGGAAATTCAATTTCTCAAGTGCTCGTATGATTACAAATACATCTTAGATTGGGAAAAGAAAAAAAGATACATAATAATAATAAAATAATTTAGGAAACATGTTGGATGTCTGTTGAATAGTCTTATGAATGCAGGAACAAACGATCTCCTAAACCTCTCAGTCGTTCAAGAGCTTCTTCTCTGGCTGGTCAGGACATCATGGAGGGGGTGTTTAGTATTACCCAGAATGCCCTGCAGCTTCCACCTTATCTGCCTCGCCACCACAGTTCTTACAGGGTCCAGCTCCTGACCCAGTATAGAACGGGCCTTTTTGACCAGTTTTTCCAGACGTCTACAATCTTTGTCCGTAGTGTTACTTCCCAAGCAGACAACAGCATACAGAAGCACACTACTGATGACTGTGTGGTAAAACATCTGCAGCATGTCACTGCAAACATTGAAGGACCTTAGCCGCCTGAGGAAAAAAAGAAGACTCTGTCCCTTCCTGTATGCTGTCTGTGTTGGTGGTCCACTACAGTTTCTGATCCACACATTACTCTATTCTTTCTAGATTCTTTTGTTTGTTCAGATAGTACCATAGTTCTTTTCTTCCTTGTGGATTCTTGATGCTCCATGTTCCTGCTGTTTTATTTGTGTATGTGTGGTGGAGTAATTTAGTGTTAAGCTTTATCTGTACTTTGTAATCAACTGACACATGTTTACTTAATGTTGTAGTATTAGTTTGAATATTTAGTCTTATTGAGTGACGCCTTAACCCAAGTCATGGTCAGAGAATTTTGATAATGATAGTCCACATCCTGTGTTACCATGGAGATGGCTCTTCGACCGGGCATCCTTAAAGGTCTACAAAGTTCACAGCTTCCTAATCAAAGAGAAAGGCGCTACGAAGTCTCTGATTTTCACCTTGAGAGTTGTACTTTATTGAGTAGAATAGATAGACCAAGGTTGCTAGAAATAATATAGCTTGTTGTTGTAAGACCGAGACAGGTCGGTAGTTTGCATTCTACTGTGATGTGGTACTGTCCTCTTGTATGATCAATTAAAATCATATTAAAAAATTAAAAATGTTTAAAGGAATCTTTCTCATTTTATTAAGAGTCTAAAATCCGACCACAGTATGTTTTATTTTGTATGATTTATTTTCGATTAACAGCAGAGAAACAGCAAGACAGAACATTAAACAAACTAGAAAAAAAACTAAAATTACAAAATTTAAGTAAATAAGAAACAAATAAATTATCCCAAAAAAAAGAAGAAACCAAACACCTATGGATGCTGTGTTTTTAAATGGTCGGATCTAGGGCTGGGCAATATGAGCTAAAATTAATATCACGGTATATTGAGCATTTAACCTCTGTAGTCAATGTCCAGTAGTGGCAAAATGTTCTTAAAAATTTGACAAGAAAATGCTGGAGTCTTGCTATTGAATGGCTTCAAAGAGCCTTTTTTTAATGTTTTTTTTATCCCACGGTTTTTCCCATTATTATCACCCAGGTGTTCCTACCCAAGTACAGTCCTGGGCATTGCTCTCCCTCTGCCAACCGCAGGAGGGCCCCGCACTGAAGCTCAAACCTCTTTCCTGCTTGAGGAGTGAGCGGGCCCATTCTTTCACCCGAGGGGGTGGGGTTCCCCCAGCTGGACGTAGCGTGTGGAAGGATCACACTATTCCACCCAGATCCTCTCCAACTCCTCAGGCGCCCCGGTCAGCCAGGAGGAGGCATTATATAGCCCAGAACTGGGGCATGTTTTTGTGAGAGTAGCTCACATTAACTACTCAAGGGATAACGGGGAGAACATGCAAAGTCCACACGAAAGGCCCTTTTGCCAACCCCACCCAGGGTGTATGTGCTGATGATATGGAGGATATGGCGCCTTTTTTGTCAAATTATTCATATTATTTAACCTACATGTTTGACTCACAGCGCCAAAAATCAATATCCCGTATGCTGTAGTGAATGTTATTAATCCCTGATCTTTGTCTTCTATTTAATCATTCTGCAAGCATGTCAGGGGTCAGCGCAAGCAGAGCACATCGTCTCCTGGGTTACTGTACGCATTCACTGTTTTCAAACATAACATTTCGAAACTTGCATTGAATGAGCTGCTCGGACCGCAATTGTCGGGAGATCATGACACAGACAGAACAGTTTTCTCAGAATAAACAGCTGAACAATAAGTTAACAGGAAAGAACGTTAGCTTCAGTCTGAAGATTCCTGCACTTACCACTCATCGCTCAGTCAAACCTTGCCTCTGATCGTAACCACGCATCAGTTCAACAAACCACGTCACCACACATCTCGAAAACTCCAATCCAGTCCGCCTGCTCCGTCTCTCTCCGGCTTCGTTCTGCCGCTGTGAGCCCCGGTGCTAACAGCCAGCTGCTCCAATTTCTCTCAGGTCTCACCTGCAGCTCGGCCGCATAGCTCAGCCACCTCCCAGCCTTGTCATCTTGCCCTGGCTCTCCTCCGCGTTTCTTCGCCCTGCCATCCATCCTGCACCTCTGATATCCATATGATTATGCTGCTGTTTACATCCATTTCCGGGTCTTTGCGCTTAGCTACGCCCACGTCATTGCTGTCCCATAGCAGCACCGATCGTCACACATGTAGATGTTTACAAAATATAGTCCACTTGCAAAACTTAACAGTCTGAATACAAACCGCACCAAAGGAAAAAAACCCTTAGAGTCCATTTTTAAACTCAGAAGTGATCAGACAGACTAGATTAGGTGAGAAAGTGAGGGGGACTGAGTAAAATAGTCATTCTGGTTGGGTTGTTGTTCTCTCAGAGCGTCTCACAGTCTGTGTGGTTTCACTGTCAGTTTTTGACTGACCCGATTCTGTTTGATTGTCATTTGATCTTTTTTCCTCCACAGGTCCATCACAGGTAGGTTCATCCGGTAAATTGGTTCCATTTTCCATTTCATTGTCATTGTTTGTCTCTTCCTCAATGGTTTCGTTTTCCTCCAGATTTCCATTATTCAATAAGTTGTCATTTCCAGGTAAGTTGTCATTTCCAGGTAAGTTGTCACATCCAGGTAAGTGAGTTTCAGCAGGACTCTGATCTTCAAAGCATGCTTTTGCTTTGGGAATTTCATAAACTCGAGTGACTCTTGGATAGATTCCCCTCTGAACCAATAGACAGACTCATTTTCTGGTTCTGAATTTTCACATTCTCCATCTTGTTCAGGCGATTGTCTCGTTTTTGGTTTGTGGGCACGAGTTGGCTGGAAAGGCTTCTCTTCGACAGGGGAAAAAAAACCACAGGGGAGTAAGAGATTGCGGTGAAGGATGCGAACTGGCCTTCTTCTTTTGTTTCAGGTTTTATAGTGTAAACGGGCAAGTCACCTGCTTGGTTCACCACAATGTGAACATCTGTCTCCCACCTGTCTGCTAGTTTGTGCTTGCCTCTGAGGCGAACTGCTCGTACCAAAACTCTGTCGCCTGGTTCTAGTCTTGAAGATTTCACTCGTATGTCAAACCTTGTTTTTTTTCTTTCTTGGATTTTAAATTAGCACTTTCTGCTGCTAATTTATAGCTTTCCTTTAGCGTAGTCTAGTTTTTCGATGTACTGAGAATGTGACTTGAAACTTTTGTTGTGCAAGGGGAGTTCAAATGCTAAATCAACGGGCAATCTTGGCTGATGACCGAACATTAACTCGTATGGGGCAAAACCAGTTGTGTCATTTTTCTTACAATTGTACGCATGAACGAGTGGTTTGACATAGTTGTGCCACTGAGTTTTGTCTTTTTCCTCCAGAGTACCCAACATGCTCAATAACGTTCTGTTGAAGCGTTCTACCGGATTCCCTCTGGGCTGATACGGTGTTGTTCGGATTTTTCGCATGCCCATGATTTTGCAAAGTTCTTGAATGATGTGGGACTCAAAATCAGGACCCTGATCACTATGTAACCGTTCGTTACATAGTGCCTAAATGTCCCATGTCACAATGGAGACTTTGGAAGACAGAGTCCCGGAGCTGTTCAGGTAAGACAAGTTGGTAAGTAACATTTTCCTCCGTCTTGGCGTGTTCGGTACAGGAGGTTATTGTGCATTTCAAATCGATTGAGCTCTTGAAGTAACAAATTGATGTCAGGAAGTTCAGTTCGTACGGTAGGTGGGACTTTTTCACCAGTTTCGATTTGAGCGATGACTTCTCTTATACAGGGATCAGCTCTTTGTTGGTTTTTGATCTGTTCAGGGGACATGTGGGGTACGACAGGAAGACCCCAAACTTTCTAGTGTGTGTGTGTGTGTGTGTGTGTGTGTGTGTGTGTGTGTGTGTGTGTGTGTGTGAGAGAGATCTCTTTTAAATTTAGGCTTACATAAAGGTTGACGGTTTAAATAAAGGTTGATAATGAATTTGAAGAGAACTGTCCAACCATCCATTCATGCATTTTCCCAGCCAGCTGTTCAGGGCTACAGTCAGGTGGTGTCAGGTTGGTTTGGACAGGAGGCCGTTAAAACTGGAGTTTGAAGTATTCCAAGCGCACACAGCAATGATACTGGAGGACTGGTGGTGGTCAGGACGAGGCTGGATTCCTGGTCTGGATTGGATAGGATTGGTGAGTAGGTGTGTAACACATGGATCTAAAGCTCCTTGCATGGATATGTACAATGACTGAGCATTATTATGAGATGCGAGAAGTGGTTTTTAAATCCTTGAGGAAAAGGCTTAAGCCAATGGCTGGTGAGGAGACCATAAGGTATGGCTGTTTTGAGTTGAGCCTGATGGCTTCTTGACAGATGGGCTGGAACCTATTCCAGCAGTCATATCACATGGTGGCATATGTAACCTTAAAATCACCAGGTTCTTTCAACTTATGCCTTGGATCAAGATATGTTAAAGCTCACTGCTCACTGGCCTCTCTAAACGAGCTGTTGGACAGCTGCAGTACATCCAGAACGCTGCTGCTCGAGTCCTGACAAGAACCAGGAAATACGAGCATATTAGTCCAGTGCTCCGGTCTCTGCACTGGCTTCCTGTTGCTCAGAGAATAGAATTTAAAACAGCTCTGCTTGTGTACAAGTCTTTTCATGGTTTGGCACCAAAGTATATCTCTGACATGTTAGAGACATATGAACCATCTCGGGCCCTGAGAACTTCAGGGAGGGGTCTCCTGTTGGTTCCCAGAGTCAACAATAAACACGGTGAGGCTGCATTTCAGTTTCAGGCAGCTAAAATATGGCACAGTCTTCATGAGGATGTGAGACAAGCCTCAACTGTAACAATGTTTAAATCAAGGCTGAAAAGTTATTTTTGTCATATGCATGGGTAGTGCATATGACATGCATTTTGTTTTTTTTCCTGTTTCTGTTTTCTTAATTTATGCAACTGTGAAGCACTTTGAATTGGGTTTTGTATGAATTGTGCTCTACAGATAAACTTGCCATGCCTTTTTCTCCTACTACTGAAACAGGCCCATAACAATGCAGAGGCTAATTTCTGGCCCTTTCTAGCTATTCAGCAGTCAGAAGACTGTTTAATTAACAAAAACTAATGTAAAAACAAAGACAGCGTCTGAAGAGACAAGTAGTCCCTTTCGCAGAGTAGCACACAACCAAGATAACTGAAAACAGAAGAAGCGGAGGTAATGATAAGCAGGGACAAAACTACTACATTCACAAAAAGCTAAACTGCGAGGCCACAGCTCCAGAATAAATGGAGTAAAGCCCAGGGATGATGTAGTACCAGGCAAGATTATCAACACTGCATGTGGAAGACTCTGAACCAGAAAACTGTCAATCAGAAGGATGCCTGAAACAGAACACCACAATAGGGTAAAGGTTCCTAAAAAAGATAATCTTGTTTATGTGATTATTCAGCCTTAGTTTTCTCAAAAGTGACATCTAAAGGATGCCAGTCTAATAAGGATCCTGAAGTAAAATCTCCCAGGATTATTTTAGTTTTACCAGGAGAATATTCACATTTGTTAATTTGTTTCTTTAAAAAATGCATTGAATAAATAGGGATATCCCAATCTTAGACTGTGGCTTTTAAATAATTACTGTTGTTGACATGTGTTATCATCCTTTACTACCAGTGAATTTAATCATAACTGGTAGAAATTGTTACAAATCAAAGCCGGAAATACTTTAGTGGTTAGTAAATTCCTGTAAATTTCCCCTGCTCTTAGTCAACTAGAAAGAAGCCAAATAATCAACAGTCCTGAAGGCCTGTACAGAGCAGTTCTGGAAGATTCTGCATCGCCTCTTCAAGCTTGGCCTGACCCAGGAAACTGTCAGGGTTGTGGAAGACGACATGTCTTGTTCCAGTACCAAAGAAAAAAAATCACAAATCAGTCATCAATGACTATAGAACTGTTACCCTAACATCTAAGCCAGGAATCAGTGATTCATATATGATAATTGCATTTTTTTCTTCCAGATTACAACCGATGCTGCTTGGAGCCTATTAATTTAGCATTTCCATAAGAACTGTCTGCATCTGACATAATTTTAAGACTCACCCATGTATTAAACCTATGATTCTTTGATCCTGTAATTATGCGAGAAAACCATTTAAGTTTGTAAGAGTTTGTGATCCTTTGATGTTTCAATTCTGTGATTTCCATAAAGGGCCATGGAAAGATAGGCCGGCGGAGAAACTCATCGACCTCAGTCACTTTCAGATTCCCCTATGTATGCATCTAACCATGCATGAGAAATAAGACTTGTCCCTGTCTGTTTTTTCCTCAGTTTATTCATATTTCCAACATTTTTGGTCCTTCGACAGCCTGATTCCAATACACCTGTTTTCCTGTGAACCCATTGAGTAAGACTGAAGACATAGCACAGCCCGCAAGTGAGACTTGTGGAACAAAGCCCACCACAGTAAATTCTGTGTTGGCCAGCACAGAGTCTTTCGGATCCACAGTACCAGGTTGTTGGAATTAGATTTTTTGTGGGAGCACTCTGAGGTTTGTAATGGCCAATTAAGCATACAGGGAAATTGTATTTGCCCAAGAGTTGACAGGAAAGGGAGGATTTAAACTTCCTCACCTGGTTGTTGTTACATAAGATACAGTGACATCTTTACGTTAAGTGGAGGACAAAAAGCAGTTAGTTATACCACGAGATACAATAACATCTTGAAGTTGAGTAAAGCATAACGAGAAATCTAGCACTGAAGTTATTTCACAAGAAACAAAACCACCTTTAAGTTGAGTGAAAGAAAAAAAACTTAAAGTACTATAGTAACCGGTTTAGAAAATGATGGTGGGTGTGTGCACAATTGTGAATAATTGGAAGTGGTCAGTTTAACATACTTGATTGATTGGAAACCTCACGGTGCTAACAAAAAATTGGTATAGCTGAAGAAACTGACCTTTCATTAGAAACCAAGTGAAGAAGAAAAAAAGAACCTAAACAGTAGATACATTGGGTTATACCCCAGTGAGAAAAATGGACGGAATACAGATTCCACCTACAAAGCTTGTTTTCCGAATGACGGATTCCGCCAAGATGCTTGTCTTTTGGAACTTTTCATCTTCTCCTTTTTTTTTTTTCTTTTTTTTTTTATTCACATATATTTTGATAATGGGGAACTCAAATGGAATAAGTACACAAGAAGGGGATCGTAAATACGTGGCTAAAAAATATGAAGTAAGCACAAAATATCTCAACAGATAAAAAAATAAAATAAAAACCTATGTGTTTGAAGGCAAATTAGAAGTTAAATCTTGGATTTGTTTTTTGAACCTCATTATAAAAAAAGATAAGTAAAAGAAAGTGAAAGTGAAAAGAAAGTATACCATAAAGAAGAATTAAATAATTTTTGAAGCAGGAGGGTTTAATGAGAAAGTGAAGAAATTGTTCGCAAACTGGATGTTGAATGTGAATGATTGAGAATCTGCAGAGTGTAGCAACAGTGGGTGCTCTTCCCCCAAAACCTACACATCTATTTGTGGGCTTTTAAAATAGAATAAAATAAAAGTTGCATTAATAAAAGAAATGTGTTGGACAGATTAAAAAGCTGAAAGATTGATTTTTACCAAATATTGGTTAAACTCCTGCAAAGAAAATTTTAAACATTTTGATGGATGTTTAAATTGTCCTTTTTCATAATTAGTTAACTATAAGTATGAATATATGTATGAAATTGATTAACTATTGAACAATAGAATACTTATGATTAAAGATTAAGATGAACGATTAGTAAGTACTATAGATGAATTGGTTACTACGATTAAAAAAAAAACTTGAATTAATTAGAAAAATGTGAAGAACTGGGCCAAATGTTTTTTAAGAAGTCTAGTGTCAAATTATGTGACTGAGAGGCAAATCTCAGAGAAGCACGTAATCTTGTCCAAAAGAATAAAATGCTACAAATATATTTTGCGGGGTTTTTTTTGTATTTTAAGAACATAAGCAATGTGCATTTAATTCTTAATGTGAAGCTAGTCATTACTTTCAACTCTGACTAGAGATAACATTAAAATTTCGAAATCTGTTGTATTTCTGTGCTTGTTTTGAAATAATCAATGACGGCATAGTTTTCTTTACAGCACTAGGCTGTAAGGATAAGAATATTGAGGAAAAATAAATTTGGGAAAAGAAAAATAGTAATTCAGTTTGACAATTTGTTTGTAATGTTTGGAAGCTTATACTATACAATTCATTTGGATGTTTAAATTAAGAGTTGTGCATTTCAGTTCATTTTTATCTATAAAGCGCCAATTCAGAACAAATGTCATCTCAAGGCACTTTACAACAAAAGTCGTTTCAATGCAATTACGCAAACATTCCAATCAGTTAAAAGTTTTCTATGTAAGGAATCCCAGGAGATTGCGATGAGTCATCGACCTGAGGTTGTGACCGGATCATGCAGACTCCAACCACAGCTATTCCCCAGTAATCCCTCATACTGAGCAAGCATTGCGACAGTCGAGAGGAAAAACTCTCCTTTTACAGGAAGAAACTTCCAGCAGAACCTGGCTCAGTACAAGCTGTCATCTCCGATGACCGACTCGGGGTCTGTGAAGACAGAGAAGAGAAAGCATGGAGGATGCTCGGCGACTTTGAGCATCATCTGGACCGATATTCCCCATCCAGGATGGGGCATTGTAGTTGAGCAGGGTATCAGACCATGTGGAGCTTCTATGGGGAGAAAAATACTGAGAGAAAACTGGGTTAACAATCACAATAACAGCAGAAAAAAAATATCTCTGGAGAGTGGTAGAAGAAAAAAGTAGAAGAGAGAAGAAAAGTGGTCAGTTTTTCCTCCAACAGTCTAAGCCTATAGCAGCATAACTAGAAAAATAGCTCAGGATAACCTAAGCCACTAACCTTAAGCTTTATCAAAATGGAAGGTTTTAAGCCTAGTCTTAAAAACAGAGTATCTGCCTCAAGGACTAAAACTGTCAGCTGGCTCCACAGGAGAGGAGCCTGATGACTAAAAGATATGCCTCCCATTCTACTTTTAGAAAAAAAACAGAGAAATGTGATCTCTCTTTATAATATTCATCAGAACTCTTGCTGCAACATTTTGGATCAACTGAAGGCTTTTAATTGAATTTTGTGGACTTCCTGATAATAAGGAATTAAAGAAGTCCAGCCTTGAAGTAACAAATGCATGGACTATTTTCTCTGCATCACTCCTGGAAAGGATGTTTCTGATTTTAGCAATATTCCGGAGGTGAAAGAAAGAAATCTTAGAAACCTGTTTAATATGGGATTTAAATGTCATGTCTTGGTCAAAAATTACACCGAGCTTCTTTACATTACTACCAGAGGCCAAAATAATGCCATCCAGATGAATGGATTGATTTAGCAGTTTCCTTTTTAAAGGTTCTGGGGTCTCATTTATAAAACATTGCGTAGAATTCCTACTAAAAGTGTACGTATGACACTCGTGTTCAAGCCTTTCTAAGAGAATATTATGATCAACTGCGTCAAAAGCAGCACTGAGATCTAACAAGACCAGAACAGTCAAAAATCCATTATCTGAGGCCATTATAATATCATTAGTAACTTTTACCAGTTCTGTTTCAGTGCTATGATGAGCTCTAAAACCTGACTGAAATTCTTCAAACAGGTTGTTGCTGTTTAGATGCTCACATACTTGATTAGCAACTATTTTTTCAAGAATTTTGGATAAGAAAGGAAGGTTAGATATAGGTCTGTAGTCAGCTAAATTATCTTGATCCAGGGAGGGGTTCTTAAGTAAATATTTAATTACAGCAACCTTAAATTCCTGAGGCACATATCTATTTATTAAAGATAGATTCATCATGTCTAGAATAGGGCCAGTAACCAGAGGGAACACTTCCTTAAATAATTTGGTTGGTATTGGGTCCAACATACAAGTTGTGGGTTTAGATGAAGCTAATATTTGTGATAATTCCGAAAGTTCAACAGGATCAAAACGGTGCAGACATAAACATGGTTCTGCAGTTCTCTCTGAAACTGCCTCATTTACTGAACGAGAGTTAATCAAGTTTGGGAGAATGCCAATAATTTTAATTTTTAATAGAATGTATTTTATTTATGAAGAATTACCTCCAGTTCCCTTTTCTGCTTTAAAGTACTTTTGCTTGTTTTTCTTTTTGACATGTATACATTTACTTGTAAACAGAATGTTGTACAAAATAGAAGATTCACAACTTACTTAAAAAAAAGTTTGTTTGGTCTGAAAGTCCCATAGTAAACGTCATAGGTAAGTTGTTTGTGTGATTGATTTATATTTTAGTTTTCCTTTTAAAGTGGGGGAGGTTGGCATGTAAAATCCACTTTTTAAAGCTTTTTAATCTCATCGTTATGTCATTCCCTCCTTAAAATCATGCCTAAAGTGTTTCTTAGGTTAATTTATGTATGTTCGAGTAATCTTAAAAACTATAACTTAAAACTATCGGGGCTGCCATGTTGACGTCTGAATGCCTGAGTCATCCTAGCTATGCATTCACCTCCCAGCAATGCCCCTACATTTTGATTACTGCCCATGTCTCTCCAAAGTCCTCCCTCAACTGCTCCCTGAGCACAAAAGCAGAAAATTGTCAACAGCAATCAGCTTTCATCTGTGGAAATTAGTATATACCTAGGTAGTCCAGTGTCCTAAAAAATCCGGTGCACTGAAAATGCTACAGTCCTGTAAAGTCAGTGACTGACACAGTCACAGCATCAACATGACGGAGGAAATACTGATAAACACTGAACTATATGACTCCAGTTGTTTACTATACAGAGACAGAAATAAAAAAATAAACATAAAGAGGTTATACTATTAAGACAGGCATTGAGCCATGAACAGCTTCCTCACCTGGACAGCCTCTTTGAAGGAGTAAACTCAACCCAGGCCTGGCAATAGCTCCACAACAGCACGTTCCGTGCTGCCGCTCACATATTATATTATACACTTTTACTAACCAGAGATAGGTGGACAGCCGCTCTGCATTATAGTTGGTGTCTCGGCAGGTAATGCTTGGACAAACGCGCGACACCGGCTCCTCAAACTGGGCTTGCCAACACAACGAGGGGCCAGTGTTTACAGATTCCCCGCTGTCGTGGTCCCAGCTCCGCCTGAGGCCAGGCCGAACATGCAATGCGATCAGCTCGAAGAGTAGAGCCCACCTGCAGCCGCGCTCCATATGCTGGGCTCGAGACCGCACTCCGAGAATGTTGTGATGAAGTTGAGCACAGAGTGTCAAAAGGGGGAAATTCAGAGGCTCTTAAAGAGACATGCAGCTAATTTCAAGGCATTTACAGTAGTTCAGACATGTTGTGAGTGAAATATTTTCATTTAGGTACTATATCTGCTTTATTGAACTTACAGATCGATTTTTGGTGATATTATAGCTGTACTGCACTGTAAAAAAAACAGTTGTCTTTACAGGAAAACACTGGCAGTTGTGGTTACCAGAGAATTCCTGTAATAAAAAAAGCAGCACAGTAGAAAAAAAGATTGATTTACAGTGACATATATGATGTGTGAATGACATTAAATTACTTAATTTCACCTAAAAAATGTGTTAATTTTGGATTACAGTGTTGTAACTATAACATTTCCTGTAATTTTTACAACTAAAATAGCTATGATACATCAATAAACTGTAAAATGAACAGTAAAGTATTAAACAAAAAACTAATTTAAACTGAATTTGAAATTAGGTTTCTATTGTATTACATGTAAAATTTATTCATAATTTGGTGTTTAAATTTATGTAAACAAAGCAAATTCTAAGTAGATTTCACATGTAATACAATAGAAACCTTCATTTCAAATTCAGTTTAAATAACAAACTAATTTTACTGTTACTCCTACACCAAACATGGTGTAGTCGGAAAAAACATTTCAAATAAAGGTGAGAAAGATTCCTTCATTTGTTGGAGCTTTAATTTGAACTTGTTTGTACAAACGAGGAGGAACAGCATCTTATTGCTGGGATCCGTGTTACAGCTGACCTGCTTCCCATCAACTTTATAGATTCAGACAACCTTAGTACTATCGCTATCATATCTGTAAACATTTCTTCTCATTGGAGTTGGTAGACTCTCGGGCGTCTTCATCTGATAGGAAATGCTCAATCTTAGGACATGTTCAGTGCTCCGAGGGTCGTTTCCATGGCAATACAGGATGTAGTGATCCTAATATCAGTTGATTTGACCTAAACTAATATTATACAGTGTCACACAATCACTACTTGCAGTAGTTTACTGCATTCTTGGCCAGCTAAAAGATATGCCTGATACATGTGATGATGCTCTGACAAAGTTTGACCAATTATTTTTTTTGAAGTTTTTTTTAAGTGTCTAGCACACCTTTTAAAATAACTGTGTTTGCTTTCAAACCTAAGTGTCTATAACCTCACCAAAAGACCAAATTTCAAAAACTGAACTGGATAATGGTGCAAAAAGTGATGGTTGGGTTTTAGTAGAAATTTAGGAAAAACACGGCTTTCTTAACTGAGAATATTCTTAGATAAAATGTCAAGATATGCTATCTGAAACAAGGAAATCTTCTGAGCACAAAAAAAGACTGACAATGTATTTAGCTGAAGAGCTAACTGCCATACTTCATCCTCATGGTTTTGTACTTTGTCACCAATCAAATCTGGAAGCACCCTCAAAAGGTTCCAGTTTTGAACAGCTTGGCCTGATAACCTGGCTCCATCAGTGTTTACAGTACATGGCTTTGCGAGTTCTTCAGATCCTATATATTTAAACTATTTGATGTGTCTGCTTAAGAGTATGTGATTTATTTTTTTTTTTTTTAAGTTTGTCAGGTACAGTGCCTGATCATAGGACAAGACTCCTTCAAAGAGGTCATGAACTAAACAAGGTGGGAGACCTGGCTGGGACACATGAAAAGACTCAAGACTATTAAAAATGGAGTTTACCTGTATTCCTTTAATGTTTTGGTTGCCATCAGCCTGTAGATCAGCAACAGCTGCGTCATATGTCTCTGGGGTGTGCGAAGGACCACAGGTGTTTGTATCAGCCTCAAACTCATTTCTAGTGATTTCACAGTACCTGCAAAAACATTAAGAGCAGCTGAGGTTTTCTGTGAATCCACCTATGCAATGAGAACCCAAGTTATCCCCAACAATGCAGTAAAGCCCTCCTTTTACTGTTTTTCCATCTACATATATTCCATCTGCTTCCAAGGATTTTAGATCTGCCAACAAGTCTGAGAAAACTTAGACTACTCTGAAATGCTTAAAGTCATTCTCAAGACACAACAGGACTAAAAATATATTATCAGTATTTGAACATAAATGAATGGGTACATTTTGCCAATGAAAGACTGCAAGAACTTTGTGCGTCTTCTTAGCAGAAGCCAGGGGATTAACAATTTCAAATTAATCTCGGTACAAAGAGTTTCTGCTATTGGTATGTAGTAAGCATATTTTTTATCATGTTTTCATCCACTCCCAAAAACACTTTTTTGGGGTTCTGTGTATTTTAAATTATTTGAGGATGTTTCATTTCTTGAGTAGGTTGGTCTTAATTGTCCCTGATGATAAGTAGAGAACAAATCTGAATCTTTAATGCAGTCAGATATTTTACTGATGGCTTCATCCAATAAGTTGATATCATTTTTTAATAAAGAAGTTACTTTGGTTAAGCTTGACCTAACTCGTGCACATTTTGCATTTCCTCAACAATAGTCTGTATAGTGGAGGCAGGAATGAGCAGCTGTCCCTGCAGTTTAAGGTAAAGGAGACACATGTTTCTGAGTGAGGACTGACTCATTCTCTGGCATATCACTGGCTGAACTAGCTGTTTGCATGGCTTTGTGTGTGTTTTCAGAATCATCTATACTGGCAATATTAATTTGGGGCTGTTGGCAAGTTTCCCTGTACATATAATCAATACTATCTGCTTTATGTTTCCTACTCATATGAGAAGTAAATTATAACTTTTTAGTAAACACAAGATTTTGCCCTTAAAACTTAAAAAGACAAAACTTTCCTTGGTTTGCTGCTAGCTTCGGTGCTGTCTGCTCCGACACGCTCGTTAATGACGTCAGCAGCTCTTCTCCGGCTATTCAATCAGAGACGAGTATTTTCAACTTTCAAATTTGTCTTTCTCCTGCATCCAAAAGTTAAGCTTTGATAAAACTGCAATATTATGGGAAACATGACAGGGGGAAATTTATTTTTTGCACTGCATTTAGCCAGAATCAGGGACGTGCACAGGAATTTTGAGGGGCAGTTGCTCTGACCTGAAAAAAGGCCGCCCCCCCCAAAAAAAAAAAAACCCTCTGAAGGACTGAGAATAACAGGGTCTTTATTCAATGGCATGGCGCTTTGTACAGTTGGCAATGAATGTATACAGCTTCTCAACGACTGAAGAAATATGCTTCAAAGAAGAAGCCTCCTATTAGTGGCCATTTCAACAAAAATACTCAGAACTTCTTGTCAATTCATATGTCCTTCTCTATGGCCAGCAGGAGGAGGTCAGACAGCCGCTCTTGACCACACTGATTTCTGAGCCTTGATTTGACCAGCTTCATCTTTGAAAAGGAACGTTCTACCGTTGCAGTGGAGACAGGTAGAGTGGAATATATTTTGATTAGTTTGAACACTGTGGGGAATATGATGTTAGCATTGTTTTCCTTGAATACTTCAAGCATAGACGTGACTGTCCTCTTGGGACTCTTGTAAGATGCATGGAAGACTCTCAGCTCTGTCTGAAGGTTGGTCTCTTCCCCCTGAAGTCCATAAAACTCACATATTCTCACAATATCCTTCCACTGCTCTGGGTCAGTGAGTCTCTGCAGTGACATCACAATGTCCCAAGTCTTCCCTTCCCTGTAAAATCTTCTCTCAAGCTCCTGTCTCAATCTGTCCAGAAAGGTATAGTATGACCTTCCCCTGTAATATTTCTCCATGGTCTGGACTGCATCATCTTCTCTTGCTGATTTGGAAGTGTATTTCAGCTTTGCAGGGACTTTCATTTGTCTACCTGGAATATTTGTGGGAATGCTTATGTCATTTTCCTCCGCAATTGTTGTGGCAGTGTTGTATATTTGTGAGATTTGGCTGACTCTCCTCAGTTCCACTACTCGCTTTAAGACACCATCTAACACAGAGTAAGCAGCAGCCAAGTCCAGGTCATCCTGCTGAAGTACTTTTTAGGCAACTGATGTCTCCATGAACACTCACGTTGCTATTTCAAGACACAGCAAAAATTCTAAATCTATGCTGCTCAAGAGCATTTTAGCTTCTCCTGCAGCCGGATCGGGGATGGGGGGGGGGTCACTCTCTCAGATCTCTCAAGGAGGACCTTCCTAATAGTCTTTAAAGAATCTTCCTTGCAGCTCCACCGGGTGTCTGAAAGCCTCTGTAGTTCAAGGACACGTTGGTCTGGATTCATGGCTTTTTGAGTATCCACAAATGCAGCATGGCGCTTTGTAGAGTTGGCAATGAATGTGTACAGCTTCTCAACGACCGTGAAGAAATCCACAAATTACTTGTTGGATTTTGCACTCTCAACTAAAACAAGATTTAAACAATGTGCATGGAAGTGCACATATACTGCTCTCTCATTTTGTCTCTAAATCCAGGACTGCAGCCCATTGTAGCGTCCACTCATATTGGCAGCTCCGTCATATCCCTGTCCACAGACATCTTTAATGTTGAAGTTGTTTTCGTCAAGTAGTTCTGTATGATTCGTTTCACATAAAGACTAAGTGCTTTTATGAGGTTGTTTTGTGTCCTATTGGACAGAAGAGACACATGGCACCTTTGGTTTGATGCTCGTTTTTCCTTGACTGCATGAAGATGAAGCCCGAGTACGCTGTCATATTGGCCAAGCAAATCCACCAGGCTCAGACAATTTCTTCTATTTAAACTTGACAAGCCTTCTTCATTTCCCCTAAAGGCCAAAGCTTGTTTTGCAAGAAACAATGTGATGTCTATTAAACCGAACATAATCTCTCTGTTATTCTGCCTTGGTAGTTCTTTGGCGGCTTCCATCTGAGAATCAGCTAATGCAAAAGCCCTCTTCAGTGTATCTTTTGTAAAGGCATGCCACCTTATCATGCTTAGCATATGCAATTCACTGCTGCGGTGCTCCTTAATCTTCACTTTGGCCTGCCTCCATAAATTTATCCCTACAGACTTCCATCCTGTCCTGCTCCAAAATCTTTCATCATTCATAAAATTCCTGACGCTAAAGCAATACATGGCATCATTCAGTGGAGAATATTCCAGCCACGGGTCATCATTATACCATTGGACATGAAAAGAGCTCCCATCTGGATTTTTAGGGAACTTTACCAATGGACGGCAAGACCCAACTGAACTGGAAAATTTGACGAAGGACTGATCGTATTTAAGATTGCTGCTTTGTACATGAGCTGGATCGGTGGGATTAGCCAGCCTCAGCAAAAAAAAATTAATTTGTTGGCTCTGCCCCACTCGTCATCTCAGTATCTGCCCTTGCTGATGTTCTCGTCTCCCTGATCAAATCCTCTTGCTCATCTATCATTTCCCTATTTTGCCAATCTGTCCTGATGTCATCTGGGATTGGCTCTGGCTCTCTGAATGCAGCTGATGCACTGGGGTCATCATCTGTCCAAGTACATATTATTGTTATTGCCAGTATCATTATTATTTTAATGCCCACTAGTGGTATTTATGTTCTGCTAAGGCAAGATCTTTGAAATTATTTCTAAAATAGCATATGTTTTTTTTAGATTACAATTATTCAGCATGCAGCTTTTTAACCCTGTACTTTTTAGCATGGTCCTCTCATCTCATATTTGGTGATCATCACTTAGGCGTACCTGCCCTATGTTCCTCTACCTGGTAGTGGTCCACATTTTCCTCACATTGCTGGACTGCTCCTGTGACTGCTCCTCATCTTAAATGTAATGTAATAATGAAACATTGCCATTAGTAGGCTAAAATATGAGTCTGATTAATTAATAAATTCACCTACAAAGTGTCATGTCATCTTTATCACAGTGCAAAATCTCTATCTCACCTGCTGGTTGGCTTTTTCGCAGCCAACCCTGCAGTGATGTGCTGCCCTTTGCTGCTTGCCTTAATTGTCTCTCCCTCTCCTAAATCCGCCTTTTTTCGGTGGGCATCTTGGCTTCAAACAATACCAAATAAAATAGTGATAGGATTTAGGCATTTAACCATTTTGAATCAGATAATTAATGTGATGCATTACTTCCATCATGCATTCTTCTTGCTAAAACGAAATGTGACAAACTATCAGCAGACATGTAGCTTACTTTGCCTAATGGCTAAAAAATAGCCTAGGGCAATGTGATAACGGGCTGCTTGTCTGGAAGCTATCTCTCTGATTATTTAGGCTAAACATGGCAAACTCCGAATATAATAATTAATGTGATGCATTACTTCCATCATTCATTCTTCTTGCTAAAACGATATGTGAGAAACTAACTATCAGCAGCAATATTAGCAACTAATTTCATTAGTAGTTTTTAATAGCATTCTCGGGGGGGGGAGCCAATAAAATAAAAAATAAAAATTCTACTCTGGGCTGGAAGAGAAAAACCCTGTGTACAAAGCTCACATCACGAGAATAGCTCTAGTTCACAGCAGCATTGCTAACATGCTAACAGCACATAAGTGTACCAAATGTACCAAAACATGCTAAAGGGCACGATTAAAAAAAACTGCTCCCATTGTTCACTTAAAAGAGCCAGCTCTTAGAGCCGGTTCATTCGCGAACAACACATCACTACTGCTAGTCGCGCGCAGTGCTGCAGCCAAGTAAACAGAGTTTGCCCCTACCCTACTGATTTTCACTTTCGATGCCCGAATGGAAGTTAATAAGGCTTTGAGATTATTATTATTATTGTTATTATTATTATGTTATCTAGGCCTACTTGAAATTCTGCATCCATTATACCCCCCCCCCGAAGGGCAACGTGAGTCTATACAAATATATTATGATAAACCTCTGGGTAATGATAGCATCCACTGCATGAAGCAATTAGAATGTAAAATATCAATGCAAAATAAATAAATAAATCGAAAGATAAAAATTAAAACAAGCCAAACCAAAAACTACTGAGTAAAATGATTTATATTACATCATGTGCATGTCAAATTAACCAAATTGTTTCCTTATAAGTATTACAGTGTTTCTCTGATTCTTTTACCAAGTAGTTTTAACAAATAAATTTGATTAAAATTACATATTATTGATGTAACGTTTCAAAAAATTTGTGTTAAATAGTTCACAAAGGTTAACTGTTATTTAAACAAAAAATACATATTTTAGGTATTGTATATTGTAGGGATTTTACATAGTTTTCCTGTAAATTTCACAGTCTTTTCTTACAGTCCGTGACACAGAATTGCTCTGTCTGCCTCAGATCAATGTGCCCCCTCCACTTTAAACAAATTGACAGTTTAACGTGCAAAAAAAAGAAAAAAAAGAATTGTTTTGTTTATAAGACAGTACTTTTCCATGGATCTATTTAAAGCACAATATTTTCCTCTGAGTGTTGCTACAGCACATCTGTACCCTGGCCTTGACTCCTGCTCTGATGGCAACATATCCAGGTTAAAAAAGCAATTAAAACAAAGTTAATGGTTCTCAATTTTAACTTTGGGTTACTGTTTCAGAGGAATTCCATAGTAACTATGTAACGCTGTCTGACTAACGAGCTGCAATGATATATTTCTGAAGTGCAGCAAGGATTTTAGGTATGTCTTAGGAAGGATCTGAAAGTTATAATCATGCAGCCCTCCGACTGGCCTTCACAATGCCAGACCAACCAGCTCACTCACACTGTGCTCTGAGATTATAATGAATATCAAGAGTGGGAATGTGTTAGAGAAGCGTAGTGATAAGCTCACGTGGATAGTGGACGAGTGTTTCAGCTACTTTACGTTTCAACATCATAGCAATGTGGAGCTTGGTGTTCTATTGCTTAGTAAAAAAAAATTGTGGAGAAGTCAGCATAAGAGTGAATTATAGGAAACTTTAAAAATGTTTGTGAGGTTCAACAACTCAATTATTGTAAAAAAAAAAAAAAAAGTCATCTAGAAGACACATGTTGTGTTTAGGCTTTAAACTTGGAAAAAACATTAAGCTTCTGACATGTTTGTGTTTCTAGACTCAAGTTCATGTTCACAATCCCAGACGCAGGAGGAAGAGGGTTGGGCTCAAAGAAATAAAAGTTATTACAAAAAAAGTGTCTTGTTTCGGGAGGACCCAGGCACGGAACTTCTAAGGCAGATGGTCGGCTAGAAAAGGTGAGTGAAGAGATTGGTGATGTAAGTAACAAAGTAAAGTTTTGCTGATGGATAGGTTCTTACTGGCCAGCCGGTGAAGAGCAGCTTGGACAAAGGTAAGTTGAGTCCTGTGGACTGAGGTTGTCTGAAGGTGAGTGCGTGGATCCGAAATTTTTCCAATTCTGTTGCAGGTGAAGGGCTCGAAGGAGATCCAGCTGAGCAGGTGAGTGAGAACTTTATGGTAGTCCAGTTGGTAGTAGGGAATGAATAGGTGTTTCTGTCCTTCTCTTGCAGGTGCTGAGGTTGTTGGGGCTGACAGGCCAGAAGCAGAGGAGCAGGTGAGTCTGGAGGTGTTAACCAGAGGGAGCGATGCAGAAGCTTACCAGGCAGGAAACCAGAGCGAAGGAGGGAATTGACTCAGAAGGATCTGGAGGATATCTACAGGTTTCCAGGAAGAATTTGCAGAAGACAGGGAAAGTAAGTCTTGATACAAACTTGAAAGAAAAACACTTCTTACTTGAAGAAACTCGGCATAATCTGGCCATGTACCACTCTAGCGGTGTGTCAGCTTGCTGGAGCTGCTCCCCTTTTGAGCAGGGGGCTGATGATGGTAAATGAGGAGCACCTGGAGACTAGTGCCTGCAATGCCCTGTGGAGAAGGAACACAAACAAATCCACTCTCCAGCACTCAGAAACAGGAACCCGAAAACTTCACTGGGATGTTGTTATTTGATGGTATTTATGGTAAAAAACAGTTTTCAACCTATGATGAGGCAATACATCTAAAATTATTACTGTTATCTTATGTGTCATTCTGTTGTGGATTGTGCAATTACTCCATAACATTTTTAAAGACATTTTTAAGACATATTCTGTCACTTTGCAGATTTTGGCCCACTGTCGCCCTCTCAAGGCTTGCAGTGTAATGTCACTGTTGTAAAAACAAATCTCTACGGAGCTTACCTGAAGAAGTGTACTGACAGTTTTATATGCTCGCCAGCCAAAATAACAAAACATCAAACTAACAGTGTGTCGGTTGGTAAACCATCAAACAGTTTACCTGGCACTGTATCACATCATCATGGCCAAATAACCCTGGAGCAAACCTTTATTGCTTACCAACCCAGTAGCAACATTGCTATTTCAGCATCCATACATCCTGCTGTATCTCTAACAGTTCTCTCACAGTGACTGGCCACACAAAACTGAAAAGTTGTAACATTGGGTTTTAGAAGCTTGTCCTACTTTGACCTAAAAACCTGAGTAACCGTTTGACAAAAACAATCTTTCACAGCAGTGAAGGGAAATAAGTTTTCTTTCACCTGTGTCTTCTCCCAGCTTTCTGCTCTATGAGCGAGCAGTGATTGTTAACCCAGTTTTCTCTCTGTATTTTTCTCCCCATAGAAGCTCCACACGGTCGGGTACCTGGCTCAACTAAGTCCCCTGCTGGATGGGGAACATTGGTCCAGATAATGCTCAAAGTGACCAAGTATCTTCCATTCGTTCTCTTCTCTGTCTTCTCAGACCCCCAGATGGTCGTGGCAGAGGACCACTTGTACTGAGCCAGGTTCTGCCGGAGGTTTCTTCCTGTTAAAGGGGAGTTTTTCCTCTCCACTGTCGCTACATTCTTGCTCAGTATGAGGAATTGCGGAGGAATTCCTGTGGTTGCTGTCTGCATGATCCGGGCACAACCTCACATCGATGACTCATAGCAATCTGCTGGGATTCCTTACATAGAAAACTTTTAACTGATTGAATGTGTGTATAATTGTTTTGAAATGACTTTTGTTGTAAAGTGCCTTGAAATTAGATTTGTTGTGAATTGGCGCCATAGAAATAAAAGTGAGGTGAATTACCCTGGTGGTGAATGCTTTGGAGGAGGAATAGTAGGAGTATGAGAACTGAGTTTGGTTTGGAATTAGCGGCTGCTGAGGTTCTGGTCCAGTGTTAGTATTGTTGGTTTGTAGATGGATGATTCTGAACCTGTATCTATTCCTTGCAGAGTGAAGCATTGCAGAGTGGCAGGCAGGCAGCTGTGGAGAAAGTTTGGAGGCGAGTTCTGTTCTTCTGTTTTCCAGGAAGAGTGGCAAGGAGGCAGCCCAGGAGGAAGTCCAGAGGAGCCAAAATTGTGGTAAGTATGGTTTGTGTCTTTCAAGACACAAACCATACTGTACAGGAGTCCTGAAGGAGACTGGAAGCTTGAGTAATGCTGAGGACCCAACGGCAGAGACGGGAGTTGCTGGAGTGGATATTGTGGTATGT